>OMLF01057178.1:0-13874 GCA_900302615.1 Holocentrus rufus | reverse complement strand
TTTAAAGGTCAGTTTTTCACAATAGTCACAGCACCACCTACTGACATCAGAACATCAGACCTATGTAACAACTCTCATCCAGTTTACATGACATTTACATGGTGTGGTGTACACGTGATATACAGCCATATAAAGTTTAACTAATGGTTGTTCTCCACTGCCACATACTGCACACAGGACGGGGCCTCTATCTCTTACATGCCATATCCAATTTTCATGACAGTATCGTCTTTATGTCACATTTGCTGTGCGCAGTCCACATTCAAGTCTACGATGAGCTGTGTCGCAACTGCCACTTCCTCCAACATGTAAGGGGTGCGAGGGCCCGTTCATCACTGCTTGTAGTTTTAATTTTAGCTTGAAATGTAATTAAACAGCCTGGGTTGTCACATTTTGTTGTACATGAAGTGTATTTTCACTCCTCCTTACAGGAATGTGCCACCATGGGAAGTGGCATCCCTATCTGCCGGCAGGCTCAGACCAAGCTGGAGGTTTCTCTTTACATGTTCCTGTGGAGTCCGGATGCTGAGGCAGTACTGGTTGCCATGTCCTGTTTCCGCCACCTCTGTGAGGAGGCTGACATCCGCAGCGCCGCCGATGAGGTCCCCGTCCAGACCATTCTGCCCAACTATGCCACCTTCAGTGAACTGGCCTCAGTCAGCAACATGATGGGCACAGGTTGGCCAAAAAACACGCCATGTTCGGTTTCTCTATCAAACACAACTACAAAGGTTGAATCTGTCAAAGCTACAATATATAGCTTTATGCTTTGTGGCAGGGAGTATTTTTTTTCAGTCCCACCCTCCTACCCCTCAACTGGGCAAGCTCTTGCCGCAACATTTGTCTCTCATGTTGATGTGCCACTACTTTGGATGGCATCTAGCTGTGGTAACATGCATCCACAATGCCGTCACAGGTGTGGAAGAAGACGGTGAAGCCCGCCAATCTGCCTGCCAATCTTCACTATAAAAAGATTTTTGCATGTTTGTGAATGTATATCTTTGATGATCTTTCTTTTTCTTGCTATGTTCCCTCATTGTTACAGTTACTCCCTTGTTCTGTGGCCTCTCACCATTAGAGCCACAACCCAACCCACCAGGGATTTATACATGAACGCACACAGACAGAAATATACATAGTCTGATAATGTAGAGTATATATATATAATTATTGATAATAGTAGTTAGAGTAGCAAGAGAAACGTTACAGAACGCAAAAATGAGCAGTCCATGTATTGATTATAAAATTGATGTGTATCGGTACATTTTTTTATTCTTTATCCCCGGCCATTGATTGCAGTTCAGTCCGAATTTATTGCATGCTAAGAGGCCGTTCACACAGAGGACGTGCTTGCGTGAAAAAAACGCAAGATGTGATGCCACTATAGTTGGGACATAGTGTTGTTTGAAAGCGAGGGGGAAAAAAAGACTGCATCTTTCTTTAGACTGTGTTTCACCGTTGATTCTTCTTTTGGGTAGGTCGCTCCACCTTGCAGAAGAGGGTGATGGCTTTGCTGAGGAGGATAGAGCATCCCACTCCAGGAAACATTGAGGTGAAATTCATTTAAAATTCAAGTGTTTTTTCCTGTTATCCTTAAATACCTGTGCCTAATTCATGTCTGGTTGAGGTGTTAGATGATATACTCACAGAGACTCAATTGATTTTCCACTAAGCACCAAATGCCTGTAAAACTTCTCTTTGGTGCATAAATCAATAAGGCTCACTTGCCACACTGGCTGGTAAGTTTTTGAGTTATTAGCGTAATAATGCTTCGGTTATGTACTGTTTTTGCCTCATTACCCATCCTCAAACTTTGTCTCTTCTAGCCACTCTATTCTCCCTGGGCCAATCAAATCAAAGCAAAACAACCCTAGCAAAATGACTTTCTGAACCTATGGTAGCATCTTAACTTATCTTAGTGCTGGCAGTTTTGTTGACTGGCTTGATGTTTGTAGAACAAAAAAGAAAACCATAAAACACTAAAACACCTTCCATTTTTTGGGGTAATTTGGTTTTGTCGTTTTCTTATTTATGTTGTCAATTAGCCAAATGCAATATAGATTTAATGGAAGAAATAAAAACAAGAAAGCAAGAAAATCATTTTTAGAAATGAGTTTCTAAGTTTTAAATTGAAATTTCAGATTTCTTGTGTTTTGCTTCTGTGATGTCTGTCATTCAGTAGCTGACATTATACATGGTATAGCGTTGAAAATGAGTAGTATTGATTACTTGGTTGATTAAAAAAATATTGTTTGGATGGATTTTTTTTTACTACTATGAGCTTTCAGGTGTAATTTTGGACAATACATACTCATATAAATAAGGACAAATTGCTGTTGTCATTGCCCAAAGTTTGTTCTCACACACAATCTCAATATGTTTTGTCTGCTACATCTCTAGGCTTGGGAGGAAACAAATATTAAATGGGAACAAGCCACCAAACACATTCTTAACTTCCCAAAAAACAAGGCAGATGATGGGCAGGTAAGTGTGCTTAAGTGGCTGAACACTGATGGAGTGTTTTTTTTCTTTCTTGGTACCTTTCAGAGTCGGGGGTAAGGGTACTGGACTGTGTGTCTTAGTCCATCAAATGTGATATCTCAGGTGATATTTTATGTAGCACTTGGCACATAGATATTAAGCATCTCAGAGCAGGAAAACACTCCCCAGGGCCCGAAAATTGTCAGAGCAACACTATTCTGGTCTTACTTTAATGCATAGGAATAAAAACATTTTATCAAAATTCCTATCACATAAATCACTCCTATCTCAGGGTATGAATTCCAGAGATGTTTTACAAATATTTGATAATACTGATTTGATTAGATGAATGAATAGATTGAGGTTGGTTGGTTTATATAACTGACCTTATCCATGAAGCCATAACACACAATCAATGTGTTAAGGGCCCTAACTGCTCCACAGATCATCCAAAGATTCATTCATTGCCTCGTTATTCAGTGCTAGAATGTTAAAAAAACAAGTTGCCTTCATGAATATAGCTGGATTTCCAAGCATTGTTGTTACTGACTGTTCTGAAATCAAAATCACTGATCCCCTATGCTGAAAAATAGTTTGCCACATTTAGTTGTAATTTATGGTGTAGGCCTAAATAAATGTGATTCTAGTCATTGTTATTAAAATAAAGTTAGTCTGCTATCTATTAAAAAACATTTTTTTAATAAACATAATTTATTTATTGTGGGATCAGCCTGATTTATTAGAAATATTAGAAATTATTAGAATAACTACAAATCATCATCACACTTTCCAATTTGCAGCAAGGAAAGTAATACAACAGTGATGTTATTCGTTCAAAAGCTAATGGTATGCTACTCACTCAGAGCACATGCAGGAGGCTTGATGATTTACTTCCATGGGAAAAGGAAAAATGCACACCTTAATTGATGAGGTGCTGGCGTACTAGGCAGACATCAGAAGAAGGAGACAGAAGCTGCACACTCATAACCATGATGTTATAGTATTTCTTTACATATAGAACATATCAATTTTGTAAAAAATCAAGCATTTGAAGAAAATGTCGTATCTAAAATTTAAAATGCAGATGTAAAATTGACCACTCTACATACCTTAATAACAATAATATCAGGCATACAGAGCTCCTTGCCATGACCGTGGCATGTGTCTGTCGATGAAATGAACACACTCTGTGCATCTGCATTTCTTTATGTGGCAAAAATACAGATATGGACAGCTACTTGTCACAAAACTTTGAACAGACTTTAAGACAAACCACATGAAAAAATTAAGAAGACACCACTTATCCTATTTGGATGAAACTTGAATGAAGCGTCCTTTCATAACATTACAATAATTGACCAGGTGGGGGCAGTAGCTACACATCTGTCTCAAGCTCACAAAGGTCTGGAGAGATTCAGCCAACAGTTGGTCAGAAAAGGATGGAGATGCTGTGGGCCTTGCATACTTTAAACTAATACATTTACGCTTGGCCGGACCATGGTGCTGGTGCTCACCTCTGTGCTAGAAACACTGGTATGGTACAATAACTTCAGGTTGTAGGTATAACCCCGGTTCCCTGATTAGCATGAGTGAGAGTCTCTTTATGGGAACCCCTTCTGCATGACCTCATCAGAAGCTCAAATAACACTACAACAGTCCAGATTACCTTGCATTAGTGATGTCAAGAGGGTTGGGACCGTCCTCTGAATATCTTGGGCTGACATGGAGTCAATGATCATTCAAAATAAGCTCCCCTCTTCCTCACTTCCACGACGCTCACTCATGCTAATCAGAGAACATGAGGTAAATCTATAACCTAAAGTTCTCTGTCATAGTATTCATTTCATTGGAGACTATGAGAAAGTATAAAGAAAGAAAAAGTAAAGAAGACAGCCGCCCCCAGTAGCACAAAGAGGGAACCATGTCCTGAATGCGCTAGAGTTAGAGCTGTGACACCTGACCTATAAAACCTGCAAACATGTGGTGAGGCCCAGCATGAAGGCACACACACCTCCTCAACAGAAACTGCATTAAAGAAAACCCTGAAGTAGCTTGACCCCTAGTGGAATGTTCAGGCCAGCGGGAGGCTGGAGACCCTTGCTAGTATAAGCCAGACCAGTAGTCTCCACTATCCAGTGGGGGAGCCGCCACTTTGAGACAGCATTCCCCACATACGGGCTTGTTCAAGACACAAACAGCTGGGGCCCCATTCTAAACCTCCGGGTCAAACAGAAAATAGAAAATAACATGAAATAAGGTACCACCATTTCCATATTTTAAATAAGCATAAGATTTTAAATTTATTACTTATTCTTACTTATACTTATTACTGTACATTCATTGTCTGTTTCTTTTCTTTTTCTTTGTAATATTTTACTGCTTTAATATCTTAATGTCACAAAAGCCCTAACAGGGACAGGTATTGCAAATTATGCTGTCTAAAAGACTCAACTGACACTGTCCTAAAATACTGTCCATTACTACAGAACAGGGCTAGCTGTACAATATGCGTCTTCATGACCGTTAAAGGAATACCCCAACTTTTTGGGCAAAATACCCTTTTTCCAAGGCGTGTCATGAAATGCTACCCATAAGAACCAAACCAGTGGACGTACAGAGGTGAAAATGATATCAAACATCTTGTCTCAATCTGGATGAGTCGGAAAAAGGGTATTTTAGAGTATTCCTTTAACTTCTGCTTTCTTAAATTGCAGACACCCTATTGTGGAACATTTGCAGCCTTGCTACTGCTCTGCTTCTGCCACTCAGTGTTTCTCTATCATCTCCACAGCAGGAGTGGATCAACATGACAGGCTTCCTGTGTGCTCTGGGTGGTGTTTGTCTCCAGCAACGTAGCACCCCTGGCCCAGCCACCTATAGCCCGCCTATGGGCCCCATGAGCGAACGCAAACACTCCATGATCTCTGTGGTCTCTTGTGAGGTGTCCAACCCTGTAGCCTCCGCTGCTTCGTGTTCCTCCTCGGCCTCCAGTGAGACACCGCTGAGCCGCTTCCTGGACCGGCTGCTGGCCCTGCTGGTCTGTGGCCACGACAGGGTTGGCCTCCATGTTCGCACCAACGTCAAAGATCTGTTGGGGCTGGAGCTCAGCCCTGCACTCTACCCCATGCTCTTCAACAAGCTTAGGAACAGTATTGGCAAGTTCTTTGACACGCAGGGACCAGTAAGTGGAACTTAGTGATGCTCTTGTGATCATCATTACATGCAGTCATGTAGTCTAGTTTATCTTCGTGGGTACCCTTTGATGATTCACCCCGAGTTTCGTACACACCCATCCTGGAGCAAGACCCCATAAGCACCACCACAATCACTAAGGCATACAGTACATGCATCCACACACAACTGAGAGTTCAAATTCAAGTTTCAATTTATTTATAGCCCCAAATCATTGTTTACAGCCTCAAAGGGCTTTACAGGTCCACAAGTTTACAAGAAACAGCATAGGGCGACGCCCCCTGACTTAATCATCATAGCGGGCAAGAAAAAACTTCCCAAAAAACCCAAGGTAAGGGAAAAAAGGGAGGAAATCTTGGGAAGGACCACAGAGAGAGGGGGGAAGATTACCTGGGAAGATTTAAACACTTTTGGACTGATTTTCTAATGTTTTAGTGTTAATCTCCATCCCTGGTGATTTCGCATGGCGAAAGGAGACAGTCATTATTTTGACAGTCAATGGTGCGCTTCACATGGGGGTTCATCACATTGGCTTCTTAATCATGAAAAAAGAATGCAGTTTGCTTTTGGTATATGCTACATTACTATAAAATAGTGCTTCTGCATTCGTCACAAAGTGCAGGTAAGAAGCCACTACATTCTGTGCTGCAAAACACAGACAAAGAGCACACAGGGTGAATTTTATGATTGACAGTGACTTGAGGAGATGCCTTTCCCTGCAAAACGGATTTCATTGCAGTTGTACTCAATGAAACAATCACTTCAGTTAAAGTTCTGTCACAAACTGTATTGTTAGGTTTTCTTTCACATTGTTAGGTGGGTATATGGAAATCCCGGAGTTTTCTTAGTGGCGTATACCTGCGTATCACATAAACTACACGACTGATTACAAGTCAGTTGGTATGTCTGTCTACAAATTATTTTAATAATTTTGTTTATGAGGGTAAGTCTAGGCCAAGTTGATTCATAACCATCTCATGTAAGCTTTGACCAGTATGTTTTTGAACGCTGTTCTAAATGTTTTTGGATTGAAGCTGCCCTGTTGGTGATATTTTATGAGAGTATTCAATGATCTGATCCAGATGTCGCACTCGAATCAACTGAGGTTAAGGGCTTCCCAACCAGTGTAGTCTTAATCAATTATGCAATAAATATGTGATCAGTAAAACCACAATAATGCTCATCGTTATTGGGAGGCAGGAGCAGATCACATTTTTAATGAAAGACTATTATCGGCCTCATATATCTGCAGAATGAAATGGTTTCATGACCTTTGCCAGTATTCAAGATGTGGATGGTGTCACAGGTCTGTTGGTGTCAGAAATGCACTCAGTAAGTCATTGTGTTGTGTTGTGTTGTGTTCCAGGTCCCTATAAATGACACTAACACGCAGTTTGTGGAGCAGACCATTGCTATCATGAAGAACTTGCTAGATAACCACACAGAGGGCAGCTCTGAACACCTGGGACAGGCCAGCATTGAGACTATGATGCTCAACCTGGTCAGGTCAGTATGTGCGCATGCACACACAGACACACACATACATGTTGGTATTTCTAACTTACATTACATTGTAAGTTAGAAAGAGAGAGAGAGAGAGAGAGAGAGAGAGAAAGAGAGAGAGAGAGAGAGTCACAATAAAGGGACATTATGCTGGTGTCATGGAAAGTGACTCTGTGGTTTCCATATAATCCTTGCAAGTTCTTGCAAATTTTGGATTATTCTGAATGAACAAATTTCATTCAGCGGGATGCAACCATGGATGTCAGTTGTTTTGGTCTGTGTTGATCTCCCATCTGTATTTCAGATATGTTCGCATTCTGGGCAACATGGTCCATGCGATCCAGATCAAGACCAAGCTGTGCCAGCTAGTAGAGGTGATGATGGAGAGACGAGACGACCTGTCTTTCTGCCAGGAGATGAAGTTCAGGTTGGTGACAATGTCATCTGCAGACTAGAGCTCCACCCCGGCTGCCAGTACCGCATTTATATCTGTCAGGGTATTTACGTCCTTAAAGCTACTACCAGCAGCATTTGAAATTTGAGTCCATCAAAATGTTTTTATATAGCACATTTTGCATTTAAAAAAGGCTCTGCGCTTCAAAGAGACAAGAAATAGCTTAAAATTAAAAAAGAAATAATGGGTTTCAAAATGAGTAGTATAGAGTTAAAATATAAAATAATAAAATTAGAAAATAAGGTACTACAAAGAAATGAAGCTACTTGAATAAAAGCAAAATTAAAAAGATTGGTTTTAAGTTTTCACTGAAAAATGTTGACTGATGCAGCAGCCCTGTCCACAAGCAGGCTGTTGTAGTGTCTGAGACAGCGAAAAGCAGCTTCACTGTAAGTCTTTGCTCTCATTTTTGGTATGGCTAAAAAACAGGAATGTGGATCTTAGGGGTCGTGCAGAAACAATATATATGTATATGTATATATGTAAAATTAAAGGGGACATATTATGCAAAACTTTTTTACTGCTTGGGCATATATACTGGGATATCCGCTGTGCCTTCTAACCCTCAAAGTCTGGGATACAACAGCCCAGTCATTTTTAAGTAGTCTGGCTAGGTCAGAAACCATGGGCTGAAACGAGCTGTTCGGATTTTTGCATAACTCCGCCCCCTCCTTTGGGTATCTCCACCCCAGCTTGAAAACTACCTTTGCGAAGGTCCGACATGTTTTTTTCTCGCTAGCACCAGATAACCGTTAGCATTATGTTGCAGCTAAGAGCTAGGCACTACAGCTGCTCTGTTGTTGGCTGTACAGGCCGACACAAATCACTACGTCAGCCCAGCCTCAGAGGAAACGAGCGCAGTGGAAGTTTATTTTTGATGGCGACGTCCCGGCTGCAGTCGGCTAAAGACTGTTCGTGTGAGCTAACCACTTTTCGTCTGACTGCTTCTCCAACCTGGGTCAGTACAACACAAGACTGACAACGAAACTTTTCCTGAGAGGGCTCAGTACCAACTGTCCGTGGCACAGCTGCAGACGAGGGAAATGTAAGTATTTGAAGAATAATTATTCTTTGTGTTTCTTTGTCCATTTAGCATTAGTTTGGAGTTACTTTATGCTGCAGGATCCATAAGTGTGAGAGAAATGGGAAGAGAAAATGAGAGAATGGGTGTAGACATTAGATGTCTCAAGAGCTATCTTGCTGCTGATATTATAGATAATTGAGAAGTCTTTGATTCGCTGTGAAACACTGAGGGTATTTCACCCACCCCAGTCCCGTATGTAGCCCATGTAGCTGCGGTCAGAGTTACAGCTGTGTTGCCCTCAGGTAATCAGAGGCTAGCGGCGTTGACATGTTGTGCTAGGGCAGGGGTGTCAAACTCAACTTCACTGAGGGCCACACTTTAGAAATGAGGAACACATCAATGGCCAGACATATATAATTTACTGACATGCTTATATTTAATCAAAAAATATATTGTTGCGTGTCCCTTACAGCCCTCTCACATACAATTTGGTCCACATAAATCCCTTAATAAGTCAACAAAAAAAGTTATTTATCCATCACAGCATTTACTCAAGCCAAAGAATGCATTCTGAATACAAGTAGGCAAGCATACAGCCAACTCACAACAACCTGTTTCACAGGCCTGAATATGACAACTCAGTGTCTTGGGGCATTTAATTAAACAAAACACATCTTAATGTAAAAGCAAAATGATGAATCTTTTATTCTTTCTTGTATTCATACAAGTCTCATATAGGCTGTTTTACAGGCCCGCCTGTGGTTTCAAAATTATGACACAAACTATATTTTTTTGAAAACAGAGATTGTCCAGTTAGAGGCATCACTGTGCAGGCCATTTCTACCCGACTCGCATTCTATAAAGACCCGCCCCTACACTGCATCTAATTGGCTAACCCTGACCTGAACCAATCAGCAAAGGCAAGGAGCACTCGCCAATCAGAGGGGAAAAAATCTTTCATGCAGACCACAGCTTACAATAGGCGGGCCAGAACTTAAATTGATATGAGGGCCGGATTAAAATTGAGTTTGACACGTGTGCTCGGGGATTGTGTGCTTTGTGTACATCTGTAATTTAGCAAACGGGCAGGCTTTGCATGATGTAGGTTTGTATGTTAGTGTGTGTCGCTGCTAGAATGAGCAGAGACCTGACTTCAGAGCGAACTTCGTGTTGCAAAGCTGCAGCGATGCAATCGCTATTTTATTTCGTATCTAAAACTGGAGGCTCTCTCCTACTGTGCTGCCTGATGCACTGTATATGCAGACTTCTAGACTGGAAAGATTAGCAAGGAGCAACTCGTAAAATCTCTGATGCAGCTTGATCATTAGTGTCATCAATACAGATTTTCTTCCATTACTGAGAGAAAACTTGAAATGGACTGAGCAACATCTGACTGAAACCTTTTCATATTCAAATAATTTTAGCTATAGCTGCTTGATGCATTAGGCAGACACAGGTCCTGAACAGCATAATAGGCTAGCCAGACAGTTTTGTTGCATAGGACAGGTGATAATGTTCATGAATATGTGAATGTAGAATAGGATTTCCCCAACAGGTAAGTATAGCCAGTAAATATAAAGCATTTGGTTTAGTGGTAGACAGTGTGAGTGTTTTTTTAAATTTGTGATATGAAAAAAGTGCATGCATTAAATATTACTGCTCTTGTTGTTTAGGCAAGCACATCAAGACAGTCGGCTGTGTTGCATCATGAGGCCTGCCAGACTGACCTGCCTGGGAGATGCACAGTTGGCACACTGCTTTCAATCAAAACTTTCCAGCCACACTTCAGAAGTACAGGTATGTTGACCTACAGTCACTTTATTGTGTGATAACATACTGTATGTTTCTGTAGTTTTTTAAGTTGTAAATGCTTCTCGTTTTTTTAATTTGCCATGACTAATAGGATATGGAATGTTTGTTTTTATGTGTCAAAGGCACACAGAGAACGGTATCCTGCACTGATGCTGCTGTTGCCACCTCAGCTGTTGCCCACCATACAAGACACCTTGGATCAAGAGGAGGACACTTTACCAGCAGACAGCCCCACAAAACCACCTAACAAAGCTTCTGTAAGCCAAGTATCTATCTATGAAAGTGTGCATGATATGTAGGCAACAGTAAATGGTGACAGCCACTTCATATTGTGTCCATTTTTTGGTATGGCTTTGGTGAAATCTAACTGATGACAAAAGTTCTGTGTTCTTTGTAAACAATATTTATTTTCATTTTTACCTATTGTTAAACTTTCAGGAGTGCATTAAGTACACTGAATACATTTATTTCAGAAGTTGGTTGGATTTTGCTGAAGCAAACTTTCTGACAATAAAAGTCTATATAAACTGTTTTGTGTGCTTTCAGTGTTTGATATGTAACTAATATGTGACAAACATGAAAGATGAACAGCAAGCAATGTTAGATAGAGGGAACAGTAATTATTGTATACTGCTCTATTCCCCTTAGACATAAAAGCCCATAGTCTGCTTTATAGATGTGCAATGCATTCTGTAGTGAGAACACATCCAAACACAGGTTCCAGCCCAGGATGATCCACCATGCACAACAGCTGGTTCTGAAGTTCCTGTAGTCATCTTGTAGCCTAGTAAATTTGAAATGGGTGAGTAACATGGAATCTAGAAAAGACAGTGACTGAATAATCACAATTTTACTCAACAAGCATTCATACTACCTGTGGAATCTCTGTAGCAGACATTATCAGGGTCTGTAGACATTGTTGCACAAATCCCACACTTAAACCTGTGCCGGGAAAGAGATTTAAAAAGTTTCAACATTGTAGGTGTAGTTTATTTGAATGCTTTGTTCCTATTCAGGGCATGGGACACCAAATTCAATCATTTAATAAGCTGTTATGTACAAAATGTTTAAACTGTGCAAGAATTAGTTATTATGAGTTATGAGGTGTTGGCAGACAATCCCCCCCTCCCCCAATGGCCTATTGAAATGTACTTTTCTTTTGAGAAAACATTATTGGCTGTGACCTACAACATTTGAGCTTGACTTTTACTGGTGTAATAGCAATTGCATCTTTTGACTTTCTGTACATAAACACTGTATACACACAAGTCGCTAAGTTAGCAGCTGGCTGTCCGCAACGCAGTATTTTTTCCAAGGGTGACAAAGGCATTTGGGGTGGTCATTTTCGGTTATTGGATAAGGTTTGTGCCAAGGCTACGATTGGGCATAAGTTGGTTATAAATAAGATTAGGGAACGACCGTAGAAAATGTATGTCATGCCTTCTCCACTGTAGGAAAAAATATCACGTCCTCGATACAGCCAGTAAGACCTTAGCTAACGTACAAACATACAAAAAGAAATGTCGAAGAGACATAACGTGAATAACTAACCATTCTGAAACTCCAGAGTGTCCTTCCATTGCAGCATTTCCTCTGTAGTTTCCCCATGTAAGTAGGGTTGAATGCTGGTAAAGCACTTTAAAATCTGCCTGATTCAAAGAACTGGAGGGCATGTTGGGGAGCTTGCTTGGGGACATGCTTAGAGAAGATAGAGAAGCATTGAGACAGCTAGTTATATATATTATGCTTAAAGCAAATACATGTACATAATCTAAAACAGTGGAGTGCTCCTTTCCCTAACCTCAGTACAAAGTACTGAGGTTAGGGATGGCTCAACGTCCCTGCCTCAACGTCCCTGCACACCCTTTGCATCAGGTCTATTTCTATGTGTTCCAGTTATTAATAATGCAGAACCAACAGGCCCATATAATGTGTACCAACATGACCAGCAGCTCCTCTGGTCTTCTAGCATCAGAAGAGAGCAGGTAAAGTAACCAAGGTGAAGATGGAGGTGGGAAAAGCAAGAATTCCATGTGTCCATAGATGTTGATTCAAAAAGACAATGGAAAGAACCAAAGTAAAAGAGTGTTTTGTTGCATTTTTTCTGTATCTTTAAAGGAATGTCTTAAATGAATATTCCAACATTATGGGCAAAATACCCTTCTTTCGACTTACCCTGACTGAGACAAGATGTTCAATACCATCCTGGTTCCTGTGGGTAGCAAAATGATTTGTCTTGAACCTGAAAATTCCAAGACGTGTATTGCACGTGTATTGACAGTGTTGCAGTTGTTCAAATTTATTTATTTTTTTCAATTTGACAGAGCTAGGCTAATGATTCCTTTAGACTTCATGTCTTTGTGCTGAACTAGCATGAAATGCTGTAGGAAATAGTGGACATACAGAGGTGATAATGGTGTCAAACATCTTGTCTCAGTCTGGGTAAGTTGGAAAAGGAGTATTTTGTCCAAAACGTATTCCTCCAATGGCAGCAGTCTGTCTATTTTATTTTGAGGGGTAGGATGGTCATGACACATAATTGACCAATAATATATGAGAGGACTGGCCGATGTATCAAGTTTTTGAGATATATTAATATTTTTTCAAAAGAGATATTGGACATCCATCCATCCATCCATTTTCTCCTGCTTATCCGGGGCCAGGTCGCGGGGGCAGCAGTCTGAGCAGGGACACCCAAACTTCCCTCTCCCCGGACACTTCCTCCAGCTCTTCCGGGGGGACCCCAAGGCGTTCCCAAGCCAGCTGAGCGACATAGTCACTCCAGCGTGTCCTGGGTCTTCCTCGGGGCCTCCTCCCGGTGGGACATGCCTGGAACACCTCCCTGGGGAGGCGTCCAGGGGGCATCCGATACAGATGCCCGAGCCACCTCAGCTGGCACCTCAGCTGATCCCAAGATCCCAAGACACTTAAACTCCTCCACTTGAGGCAGGAACTCTCCCCCAACCTGGAGGGGGCAAGCCACCTTTTTCCGGTCAAGATCAACAGCGGTCAACAGCGCCAAAGATGCACGGAGATTATTCTCCACTTTCAACTCACTCCTTAACCCTCCACCTCCTCCACACTCTACTTTGCCTAGTGCAGACCACTTTGCATCCTTCTTCACTGATAAGGTTTCTGCCATCAGTAAACAATTCTCTGAGTCTGACAAACTCAGTATGCAGCCACCAGCCAACAGGGCCTCACTTACCTCGTTCATTCAGCTCACAGAGGAGCACGTCTCCAAACTATTGCTCGACTCTCGCCCCACTACCTGTCCTCTGGACCCCATACCTTCCGACCTCCTGCAGGCCATTTCACCCACACTTATCCCTGCAGTGACACACATCATCAACTCCTCTCTTCTTTAAGAAAAGACTAAAAACCAAGCTCTTCGGTGAACACCTTCTC
>OMLF01057177.1:49477-70566 GCA_900302615.1 Holocentrus rufus | reverse complement strand
TCCTCTGTGTGTGTGTGTGTGTGTGTGTGTGTGTGTGTGTGTGCGTGTGTGTATACTTTTGTTTCAATTCAATTATTTCTATTGTGCCAGCAAGGCAAGATCAATCTTCCACGGAATCCAGAAGCATTCCGCAAGATCAATCATTCACAGAATCCAATAGTATTTCAACCTAATTCATTTACAAATCAAATTAATAGTCATCCATTATAAAGAAGCTGTAGCAAACAGGACACCGTACAGGACACATTACCCCATTTCTCCAAAAGGACAAACTCATTGATTTTTTTTTTTCAAGTGATACCCATTTATTTTTGACATTTTGCGATGCACAACGCTCCGGTTTAAAGCAGTTTATCAACGGGAAGAGATGCGTTTTCTTGGCATTTTTTTTTCCTTGAGAAACTTATGTGCTTACATGCAAATACCTCAAGTTACTTTAGCGGAGAAAATTGATGTGTTTACAGCACTGTGATGTTTATTACCAGTATTATCTGAATTTCCGCTTCTCTGATACTGAACGTTGTCAGATCTTCAACCGCAGCCTATTATCAGATAAGAGGCACCCTGAGTGAGCGAGTAAAGAAAATCACGACACCCACTGTCCGTGTGGTGTTGGTTACATCAACTTAATCATCACCAGCAGAAGCCAAAAGCCTCCTGTAAAAAAATTCTCTCACAGAGTCATAGAGGGTATTTTTCTTCCACACGGAGCCGCTTTTGCTTAGTGACATTTGTGAGTTTTTGAGCTTGAACTATTTGTTCCAGGTCCTCAATGGGGTCCAGACCTTCACTAGACCATCCTGAACCTTTGGCTTTTTCAACTGTCAAGTAAACTTTTGAAAGCCTTGTTGCAGAGCTCTCAGTCAGACGGCCTGATATTCCATCGCAGAAGTTAAGGTTCTTTCAATGATGGTGAGTCATACAGACCGAATCATGATGTTGGACCGTGTGAGGCTCTTGGAATTGGAATTTTCTATTGGAATTTGTTTTTTTTGCCAGTTATTACACGGTGTATGTCAGCCAAAATGTTCCATGTTTGACACAAATGTCCCTGGACAGAACATTGCTCTGGAACTTGTGATCATTTTTGGACGGAGCATTTCATATTTCTCTCAGTGGACAATGAGCTTGGACTGCAACCAAGACAAGAAAGGCCTGCAGATCTCTCTCATGTTGTTATGATTATTGTTTGTGTTCCTAGGTGATTTTCAGCCTTGTTCGTGGAGGTCAGTTGTCCTCCCTGGGATGATTCACTTATGTCCCGGAGGTTCTGCCTTTGAGTTTGGTTCAGTGGAGTCCCAGAACCTTCAAAATTCAAGATATCTGCAAAAATAAAAGTCTTAAAATGTGTTACAGTGACTCAAGTTTTGAGACTCACCATTTTGAAAGCAGTCCGTTGGTTCCGACGCTCTCAGGTTCTTGGAGGTTACTCTTGCCGATGTCACTTCATCGTAACCTAACCAATTGAAATTGTCAGAATCTAGTAAGGCGGGACTTATTTCAGCTAGATTGGCAGCTGAAGTTCACAGACACTTGCTACCCAGTAACCAGATGGAGTGATAAGCTGTCTGTCCAAGCATAGAGTTATGCTCTGCCACTTTTCCTTTCATAATTGCATGCATCCATGATTACAGTCTCCCCAGTGTGGATGAGCTAATTGGCTAGATAGCTTGATTTATACTCCAATATCCCTTTTATTGACAGTAACAAGTACATGCCCCTTCTTTGGGGGATGCTGAAAGTCATTCTAGGAAAGGTATACAATCACTAACTGAAGTAGAAGTGGGTACATCAAAAAAAATAAATTGCAGCAGTCATCACAAAAGAACCCTTGGATTGCACTGAACACCACAGAATAATGATGAATAACAGTGTAGGAGTGTTGAAGGGTGGGATTTGCCTTTAAAGAAAAGGATCAAAATAAAGATTTTTGCTCAAAAGTTGCATTTTAATACCCCCAACTGCTGATCCTGGCATGGCAGTCCAGGGCATCTTTATACACTCTATTTCCTTGCACCTTTTCCCTGTTATCTCTAATGTTATGAGAAAAAGAGAAAAGAAGATATAGGAATACAAAATCCCCAGAATACAAAAGAATTCAGTCAGTGTCTGGAGGAGGAAGCACCACAGCCAAAGAATATTGGAGTAGAATGAAAACAAAGAAAAAGCATTCAGATTTGGCTTTAAGTTATTCTTGTGGGTGTGTGTTTGGGTGTTCAGGAGTCGGTGTGTTTCATTGCAATACATTGTTAATATAAATTGGCATACATACCTTTGACATAGCCTCTTATTTTATTCCGAAGGCATCTCAACTTGAACAGACAGAACAAAGCGGAGTGACAGAGAAGATGGCAGGCAGGTTCGGAGAGATGGCGGAGGACGTGAGTGGGATTGAAATCCACATGATCAAGAGTAAATTACATAACCATTAGCCTACTGAGGAACCAGCATGACTGACATGTCTTCACTCATTAGATAAAGATTAACTTAATAAACCAGACAGTGACCTTTTCAAACCATGTTGAATCACAGCAAGGTCTCTGTGTCCCCAAACAAACACACATACACCCTCATTCATTCATTCCCAACCTTTATTTAACTTTTACATTTTACAACATATGGCGCTAGTACAGGCTTTTTATTCAACCATTCTTGTCAAGGCAGTGTGGTCCACCTCTGATGTGATGCAGCTTGACTGATACTTTCTGTAGAGGTGATCATTGCAGCATTTAGGTTAATATGAAATATATTAACCTGACTGGATTCTGATATTCTAATCAGGTTCCCAGCTATTAAATTTCATTATAATTATTATCACGATTATTATTATTATTGTTGGTATTAATAGTATTGGTAGTGGTACTAGTAATTGCAATAGTAGTAGAAGTAGTATCCTGGATTTCAGTGGATAATTGTAGTGTGCCATGAAGCTTTCCCACTTTCTCAAAATCAAATTTGAGAGGAATCGGTACTTTCGGGACAGAAAAAAAGGTCAAATTTAGATATTCTATAATGGCACAAAATCTATCAGCTATCAGCAGCTGCAATCCAAAAATGCTGGTACCGACATTTAAAAACCCATATTGGTCAAACTCTGATGCACACAGCTTCAAAGCCCGGCTGATCTCTCTCAGGTTACTGCACCATTTTTCCTCCGGCGTCCCCTAAGACATAATGAAGATGCAAAAGAGACGAGCCAAAACACAATTACACCAGCAAACCCGGTTTATACACTATGAAGTGTGCCTAATGCTCAATTTCACCACTGTCACACCAGTGTGCCTGTGTAATAAATCCCAACACAATGTACATGTGTATGTGCTCATATATCAGTGCTTTTATTCTGGCTAAAGTGAGGATATGTGCAGTAATCCTGCCTGGACTTCTCCTGGTTCCCTTCGGAGGGGGAGTGGGAGTGTCTGCGATGGGTTGGGAGCGGACAAGACGCTGGAAAGACAGTTTTGAAAGGCAGAAATCTCAGTGGTTGGCCGGGTAATGGTTGAGTCATCGTGTAGGAATTGAGTTGCTTTGAGGGTCGGATCAGCGGCTTGGTCAGATGTAAGGTGAGTTGCCTGGCCAAATTTCGCTTAGGGGACAGTAAAAATCTGAGTTTGAATCTTGCCTACATGCTATCTGATTGCTTCAAATAAGCCTCACACAAAGAGACACAGTATGTATTTCATGAGAATGATAATTACAGACTTATGATTAAGTCTGGATGAGTTCTGAACCCAAATTTATCATCACACATGATAGTGATTCTGCTTTTGGAACAAAGCTCCAGTTATGGCAGATCATGTCTGAAGCCCTGTGTATTTTCCTTACTTCCAGTAGGAACCTGCAATCACGTATCTCACACTCTAGACAAACTATGAATCCTCACTGTGGCTGAGCCTCATGCCAGGAGATAAAAGGTTGAAAACAAGTTTTGCCAGTGTGGGTATGGCATGACTCTGGCTCCCTGGGTCCATTCATTTTTTAAAATATATTTTATAATGTACTAATTATCAGGGGTGCAGTGCAGGGTAAACACATGTAAGTGCTGTTTTCACACCTCCCCCAGAGAGTTCATGCACAGTTCCATGGGTTAGCAGCCCAGTTTCCTATAACACTTTATGTTTTTCAAACTTGTTTGTTTTGTCCTCTGCCTAAATCCATGGGCAGGTTGTGTTATTGTCTTGTGAGCTCAAAGCAGCCATCAGCGCACCACCCAAAAAAGAAAAGCACTCCCTCCCGTTTGCTGACACCAGCACAAGCTCTAACTGGCTCTGATTCCCTGGGCAGACAAATAGGACAGATAGTGCACGAGATGAACGTGAGACAGTTTTTGAAATATGCTGCATCAGCTGATAATTAGTTGAAAAAAAGACCATAAAGTAAGAAGCTATCAGCCCTTAAAGGCAGCAAAATTTTTGAGTGTTTCAAGTGGACACATTGAAATGCCACTCTTAAGTGTCAACTAAATACCCAGAGCATCCTCCCACAAAGGACGACCCCGCAGGTCGTTTGTTACAACCCTGTAAAATGACCCACAGGAGCATTTCCCAAAGTAGCACCCCTCCTGAAGGGAAGCAATGAAGTAGAAAGAATAAGACAGCTCAAGTAAGGAGGACGTTGAGGTGGTGGATGGGGTTGACAAAACACAGGACTTTCCGGCAGGAGATCCGTGTTTGAGTCCCAAGTTTGTTGCTGTGTTTCCGGGTTTCATTTTTGGTTGTGTTCGTTTTTCTGCATCTGTTATTGCGACCTAACCCGAACCCTTTTCTAACCTTGTCATTTTGACGCCCAAATGGAACCATAGGGCAACTGTTTTAGGAGTTGTTTGTGGGCATGCGTGTTACAGCTCAAAGAAACAGCCCAGTCTGTAGTTGTGTGTTTGTAGCTGTTCCCCATCCATCCTGTAGAGGCGCTAGACCAGCATATCTGAAAATGCTCATATATGTCGTTTTGGGAGTCAATGGCAAACGACCTATTCTGTCGTTTAGGTATAAGGATGTGTTGAAATACTTGATGGACATACTGCCAGAGAAGCCATTTAAAAGCAGTGCCTGAGGTTCCAGTTCTTAGCTGTACTACGATGAAACGCCTCTCTGGTGTATCGTAGTCTTCTAGTCTTCTAAACGTCATTCTACTTGAATCAGTTTTGTTATTCTGGTATCAACAAAACCATTCTATACAGTAAGTTAAATAATGCTGAACTTGAGATTTTTCATTCCTCCGTTTTTGGAACCCTACCATTGCCACTCCTAAAATCTATATTGATTGAGTTAAACATGCTGAATGTCTGCCTGGTATTTCAAAGTTGTGCACACAGGATACTGGACCACAGATGGCCACCTTTTGCACATGCAAGTGCTACAAACCACAAACTATTATTGAATACAGCACTGTAGATGTTAGTATCTCCTGTAGTAACACATTTAGAGAGACATAACTACTCCTTCAACCATGTGGAAATTCTACCTGGAAAACAAATACTGATCCAGAATTTATAACTGTAGCTATTTTCGATGTCTTGTTTGTGACTAGTTGCATAAAAAGTTGGATTAGAGTGATATATAGAAATTCTATTAAACATCAAATATGGTCCAGTCAGTGTAGTCTTTGATATGATGAAGGTTCCCCCCATCTGGACATCGAGTTTTATTTTGTTTCTTATTACGTTTGACCAGAGAAATCATTCCAGTGTGGTGTGGGAGGATTTTATTCAACAGCCTGTGCAGTGAAACCTGCCTTAAAGAGCTGCTAACCCACCTAAATCTGTTTCATTATCCAGGGTTTCAGTGGAGAATTTGTGGCCAGTGACGGCCTAAATGCTGTTTCACAGGCTTTCCCTACCAGGCAAGAACAACACTGTGGTTGAAACACTTAATACTTGTCCTTTTATGGGTTTGTGAGGCATGAGAAAGGTCCAAGAAGAACAGTAAAGCGTTCCTTAACAGCATAGTGCTAGTGGTCCATCCAGAGTATATGCTGCATTCACCATTTAGATCTTCTGGCTCTCTTGTAATGGGGGAGTAATGTTCTCAAAATTCAGTTACATTTTGCTGCCATATGGGTCTGCCGAGGTGTGAAGTTGCGTAGCACAGCTTTAATTAATCTCCATAAGGAAATAGAGTGTTACAGTTTGTGGTCGTACAACAACTCAGATGTGTGTTAGCATTTTTGAGCCATGGGTTCCCTGGCCAGATTTCTAGTGCTTTTTTTCTGACCGGGTTGGGCAAAATGTGTAAGTATCATAAGCCTTTGTTTGTGACTAGGGTTGCCCATATTAGCCGGGACGTCCTATATATTTGGCTAAATTGTTTTTTCCCATATAAAACCTCCCTATATATTGACTGTTACTCTGTAATCACCAGTAGAAGGCACTCTTACGGATTATAGATCTGATACAACAGCAGTAGCAACTGAATAATTTAAAAAAATACCCACGGTTGAAATCATCCAATCACAGCCCCCCATGTGCATCAGTTGTATGTATAGTGTAAATGTGTAAACCAGTGTAAAGTAGACCAGGTGAGTCATGCCCCTAGTTTCCTCTTTAGCGTTTGATTTTTTTTTCTTTTTGCTGTACAGGTCCAAATTGTGATTTCTTTGATCATTAATTTTGAGGTTTATTCAAATAAGCTTACATAATGATACAGTTTTAGTATAGCTATATACTACATGGAATATACCCAGTTTTTGCCTTTCTAATTGAATAAGAATATGAATGTACACGATATATTCACACAACACCATACTCACACCGCCGTGGTGCACCACCTTTTTTCTCATATTTGGTAGTGAGAAAGTTGGCAACCCTATTTGTGACAGAGTTTACTTTCATACATTTTTGAAAACTCTATGAAAAGAATCTTTCGGCCAAGGGAGCCCATGGTCAGAGTAACTTTAAGGTTGGCCCACAAAAAGAACGGGATCAGTAGGACATTCTATTCTCTTTTCTCTTGCCACCTGTACCTGTGGTCAATGTCAGTGACAGAACAGAAATCCTGTGGCTGTTCAAGAAGGCCATTTGGTTGCAGGATGATGGCCCTGCACACCATCCCGGTGCCAACTCGACCAAGAACCTCCCTGACTTTGTCAAAGCCACACAAACTCAAGGCAACATCCCACAGTTTGAAAACAAAAGTAAGTTCACCATCCTTACTTTTTGTTGCTGTTTCAAGTAGGTCAAGTCATTTGGCAAACTGGGTCTACGCCGCAAACCACCACGTCTTGTGAATTTGTGAGTTAGTGAGTGATTAGGATGCGTTCCTGGAGATACATATGTATTCTTGTCGACTGCTGTGTTTCTAACTATATGGATGTGAAGGAGGGCATCACTGGAAGGAAACCTGCATGCTCAGCAAACTTCCTGTGGATAAATAGTTTTTTATAAACAGCAAATATAGAAACCACTGCAAAGGCGGAAAGCACTGTTCTGCTGCTCTTTATTCATGTATTGATCTCCTGTAATTTATCGTAGCATTTTTTGAAATGGTTAAATGAGCAAAATCTCAAAAGCTGTACATGCAGCATGATATGGTGCATATTTCTCTTTTGGATTCATTCAGTGGCACCCAGGCTCATGAATTAAATAATGAAAGAATGCATATTCTCCATATAATGGGAAAGCGATCTTTAAACCAGTACTTGAAATCCTGACAGGTCTTCTATTTCATGATTTTATTTATTTATTTATTTATTCATTTCAAAGCTTTTTATGCATAAGTACAACTGATTTTGGTTGCATATCATTGCTATGAGGGATATGATTTCAAGTGCAATCAAATAAAATAAAGTAACAAAGCTACAATAAATCACAGTGTAAAACCACAACACCAGTTATTATAGGACATTAATCACAACAAAAAAAGGATTATGTCTTCAAAATGAACTTTTTCTAGCTATAAATATTCATACCTCACACAATAAAACCCAGGCTGTGATCAAGTTGAAAATTTGTAACTCCGCAATTCAGCTATTCAACCAACAGGCTCACAAGGCTGTTCAGTTTAGTACTATGCTACTCAAGTACTATGAGTAAAACTAGTTTTTAAGCTACAAGGGAAATAGAAGTGAAGCCACAGACAGTGAACAGCTGGCAATCACAGGGTGGCACCAGCAATGAGATGTATGCAGTTGAGAATAATGTATTATATTACAAAAACCAGAGTCAACAGTTTGTAATAATTCATTTAAAAAAAACACAGCAACCTTTATACTTTTATAAAATACAATATGTGATTATTTGCACATTTACAATTCCATAGAGACATTTAAAGGGGAAAAGGAATATTTTGACTGTGATATTGTAATGGTCAAAAATCTTAAACATTATTCATCCATTCAAATCAATTCAGGATTCCCATTCAAAAAAACGATTAAGCTAATACATTTAATACATTAGATAGCATTTTAGAGTGGGAGAAAACCAATGAATGACACCTATTTAAATACAGATTTTACAAGTAATTGGTAATCTAAATCCAACTACATGTTGAAGTGAACCTTTCCAACCCTGGCGATGTACTTATCTTGGATCGCTGCCATATAACAGAGATCAATAAGAGTTGCATTAAGCCAAATGAAGGCCGCTAGGCAGATTGAAATACAAGATACACAGTATAGCACTGTCTTATTGATGCGTGGACGTACAGAAGGTTGATTGAGTGCTGATTTAAAAGCACGCAGGTGTCAAGTGTGTGTCACGGCCCTTATTAAACCACGCATCGGAGAGGCAATGACAAGACACTGCAGGTTCAATCGATTGAGATGTGTGTTCTCGGACCAAGGGATGGACAGAGCATTGATCGAGAGCAATTTCATCATCTGGACTTCCGCTCTGTCTCTCTCCCTTCCCCCACAGTTCCCTCTCTCTTTCCTCTTTTCTCTTACTGGCAACCCGCCCACGCCTTTTCCTTTCATAAAATGGAAATATAAACTCAGGGAAAACATACACTCACAATCCCATTCATTAGTTAAACCTCTAGACTGTGAGCCATGTGTAAAAGAAGCTTAAGTGTGAAGTGTACAGATGGGATGGAGATGTTAAAATACTAAGCCGCTTTGAACATGGTATGATGGTTTAAGCCTCCCAGGATTTTGATGGACCCCCTCAAAAACAAGATGCTGCATCTCAAGATGCAAAGAAGTGAATTCAGTCAAAGTCTAGAGTTGACCAAAGCAGCCAAATTCATCCAGTTAGCCAAAGAAACTGGTTAATTAGAGAGGTGAAGAGTTCAGATTTAAAACAAATTTCAAGCCACAAGGCAGAGCAGATTAAGATCTGTTTGAACCAACTGTTCGGAGTGGAGTATTCTCTCCTGTAGTTCAGTACAGTCAGGTGAGAACAATGCCATTTGAGCTGAGATGGCACCAAATCACCACACCAAGACACCAGAAAATGTGAGTCTCAGTGCAGTCAGGAGATAGAACTTAATCCTAACACACTACAGGAAACCAACCCATAACACTTTAACAACAATTTTGGGTACAAGAAAACTGACGGACATCTAATATCCTCCTTGTTGTGGAATTAATCAATAAAATAAGTTGTCTTTGATAGATTGTAATTAAGTATCAGAATTAAATGTAAAACAATCATTGAAAAGGTACAAAAAAAGATGTGCAGTTGCTGCTTAGTCTGTGACCCAAAGTGCAGGAAGGGAACACTTACAGAACAAATGAAGTGATAAAGAGGGCCAGAAGGCAGTGGGGGGGTTCCAGGAAACAATGGAACAAAATGGTTGCACCAACAGAAGCACAGAATGAGGTAAAAGAGGAACACTGTGTCAAAAAATCTCCAAGAACTGATTGTCGCCATCAGGTCAACATCGACTAAGATCCTTGTGGAACGCGTCCTGCATCTTGAAGAACTCAGGCTCTTCAAGAAGCAAAAGTCCAACCTGGGACCTGCTGTCTGTACCCAAAGAGTGGATACAGGGTGTAGGTCCGCAATGTTTTCTTTGACTTTCATTTGGCATATTGTAGCAGCACCCAAACACATCAGAATTTGGGGTTAGTGTGCCTGCAAATCAATCAGGGCCAAATGGAAATAAAAACTGCAATCTGTTTGATTCATTTTAAACTATCTCTTGAATATGACAGCCTTCTCATTCCAAAGCCTGTCGAAGGAAATCCACTCCCTGAATTGAACTGAACCCAGCCCTGTAATGCCCCCTCCCTAATTTTGTTGGTAGCCTGAATGACAGACTCCATCATTACTCTGATGGGACTCTGATAGCATGTCAAGAGCCACTGAAAAGGCCCAGAGACAGTTTAAAGAGCGAACGAGAGCCACAAAAACAACTAGAGAGACTAGTCATGTTTCAATCCAACTTTTGGACAAAGTTTAACTTTTTAAATGTCATTAAAAAAAGGCAAATCGGGTGTGTTTTCATCAGATGAGTTGATGTGAACAGCAGTCTTGAACATAAAAAAGAAATCCACAAGAAAAATGGAAACCAGTTTTTGAAGAAATGATTAGTATTTCACCTAAAGACAGCAACAAAGAGATACTCTTGGCAATATTGTAATACACCGACTAATGGTCAAACAAGCACTGTGGAGACTTAAATGTATTAGAGACAGCATGTATGACATTCCTGGAGGTGATGGCAGACAGCTATTTTACATATTTCAGAAAGTCCAAAGCCACTGTTGTGTAATCATCATGTCAAAGCTATACATCATTTATTCAACAAATGCAATTTCATCATCATTTATTCTATAATTTTTCAGCAACAAAGAAGTTTTCTGCCTCAAGCAAGCATAAAAAAATTCTTTGTGAAATCGAGGGGATTTTTATCAAAATGTGACGTTTCCATTCAGCCTTTCTAATTCAATACATCCTAATTTGCATAGAAATATTTATGCGGAAAGCCAGCTACAGAATGGGGGGGGGGCTGGGAATGATTTTGTGTCTGTGTGTGTGTGTGCATATGTGAGCATGTGTGTGTGTGTGTGTGCACGCATGTAAATGTGCATGCAGGGGTGTGTACAGAATATCCATATGAGCATGGAAAGGCCATTAACAAATCTTGATGTCTGGTCTTCTGGTCCTGTGTCAGTTCAGCTCGCATATCAAGAAGAGCCAATATTGGTTTTCAAAGGTTAATATCGATGTCAGGGTTTGACACTGCCAATAGCCAATGTTTTGCATCAATACATTCAAAGCTGACATTTTCTTGTCAGAGCAGAGAAGCCTCTGAAAGTCTCCAGTGAAACCCAGACAAACAAAATGATTTTAGGTCGGTCCATAAACAATCTGTCTAGTGTTGATCAGTTACACAGAAAATATGTAATCAGTCCAACTGCTTCATTTTCATCATATCAGAGGTGGACAACACGGGCTACATCAGATCCCATATCAATAAAAGGACAATATTGGCCTGATAGATCAATCTCACCTTACTCAGTTCACTTATAAAGAAGGAGACATGAGGTTTTATGCTCTGTTTGGCTGCAAATCAGGTCCCGACAGCTCACACATATAAAAAAGAGGTGAAAGAGCACAGGAAAGGAGAGAGCAAGGAGAGAAGAACAAGTTAGGATGGTGGGAACAGAGAAACAGATAGTTGAAGGAAGCAGGAGGGGAAAAGAGAAGAGATAAGAAAAGGAGTAATGGAGGAAAAAGAGATACAGAGGACAGGAGACGAAGGGAAGAAAGACCCCAGAAAAAGAGAGGAGAGAGAGTCGTGTTTGATCACCCTAGAGGCAGCAGCTTTCTTCAGATAAGAGACGGAAAACAAGCAGCAACTGGTAATTGTTTTGCGCTCGCGAGTCCCCAAGGCTTGATGGCAAAAAATCAGCATAAAAAGATAATTAAAAAGTTACTGTGAATGGCTGCAGCGCTCAGCCTGTTTATTTGCGTGATAGCGGGAGTGAGAAAGCAACAGAGATCGAGGGAGAGAGAGCGAGAAGGGAAAGAGAGAAAATAGCATTTGCCGAGGGCGAAACATATGGAGAGGATGTTACTCACAGTCAAGGCAGACAAATGACTGGGATTCAAATCTGTTGTAGTTGCACAGCAGAGAGAAGTGGCTGCCTCTCTGAAACCACCACATGGTTTTGAACTGACCAGAAACAGAGAGCCAGGGCTCACAGACACAGGGCATATAGAGCATGTCAAGAAAGGTTTGGTATTTTTCAACCCAGACCATTTTAAAATTCTGATTCCTGTCATTTATTCCCGTACATAGCACAACCTCACTTATAGCTTTTGCGACAAAAACTTATCTCTGTGTTGCAGCTTCTTGCTCGCCTTCAGCACAGTCCAACAAGGCAATCATTTTCAGCCTCAAAAAACATCATAAATGTCCTTTTGAAACTAACAGTGTTACTTGATTTTCGTATTTATTCAGAACAAATTCTAAACAACTACTGTTCAAAATTATGCTTTGAGCTACTTTTTACAAAGACCAGAGTTCATCCCATAAATTTGTAACCTTCCACAGAGTACTAGTTAGCATGATTCAGTAGCAGCAGCAGAACAGTGTTGACATGTGTGTGTATATATTTCAAATGGTCATTTATAATGTTTTTTGAGAAGCTGAAAATGTTTGCTTTACTGGGCTATTTTGAAGGCTAGCAAAAAGCTGTAGCAAAGTGATTCATTTTTCACGACTAAATAGCAGTGAGCTGTTAAGTATGATAACAAATGACCAGAATCAATAGTTTAATATGACCTGAATTGAAAAATACCAAATTTATATTCACATGTTAAGCAATTAAGTATCCCGACCTTTTGGAGTCATTGGCAAAGCACCTGTTCTGCCATTTAGGTATCAGGACGTGTTGAATTGAGCTTTTCAGGAATAGAGAAAAGAAATAATCATGAACACCAAGATGCAGTGACACTTTTGCAAAAATATTAATGTAAAAGCAGCTAGCTGTCACAGCTGATGATGGCTGCTGTTACCTAGAAATACCCTATGTGTTTTTTGCATCCATTTACCCATTATAACCTGCAGGAAGGAGGAATATGCCACTACATGCTGCCTGCGTCATCATGTTGCAGGTGAGATGGCAGCATCTCGAAAGGGATGCTAATAGTGACCAAATTTGTGTTTGTAGATCTCCCAGTGGGTTGATGCCGCAAGTATAATAAATTATAAAACTTGTGTCCATTTGTCTACATATTTTTCCTCGATATCAGCATCTTGTATGAATTGCCTTAAAGTTATAGCTCTTACGAATAAAGTGGCATTTGCTACTCAATTCGGGTGTAATAGATCCTCGAAGGTTGACTTGTTAGCTCTTTCCCTGTTGTGAGAATGAGTGCTTCACTGGAGTGTGAAGTGTGCTGCTCCAAAATGAATGAAGAGTGCCTGCATGGCCCAGCAAACAACACAATTTTGAGCGGTGACCCAAAGCTGAACATTTTTTTTTTGAAGGATGCACCACAACACGTTTCTTAGAGTGTTTCTAGCCCTCTGGCTTGCTAACTGGTGGCACTACTTTGTTTCGGTATCACTGCGCAACAGGTTCCCCAAGTGCTGCATACTTGTTTACACACCTTGTGGGTGAAGCCGTTGCACTGTGAGACAGAAACAAAATAGTTCCACCAGTTCGCAAGCAAGAGGACTGGAAGAGAGCAGCGATAATGAATCCCAAGCCAACGTGTGTTTTTCTGCTTCTTTTTTTTAAGCTTTGGTTCACCAGTTAAAATGTGGACAGCACGGGAAGACATGGCAGGTAAAACTTGGAGGATCTACAAATACGACTATATGAGTAAGAACCCAAACCACCACTTTAAGTGACACGTCTTGCTTAAAACTGACAGCGTTGTCTGTTTAGCTGTTAGTATTAATAGCAGTCTTAAGGCCTTTACACATGGCCTGTTTGGGATATATTTTAGGTCGGTGTCAGTGCCAGTTGAGGTCCCTGTTATATTAAAATATTTCAATTGTATCATGAGTATAACGCCTTTAATAACACCAGGCTACAAAACAGCTGAACTCCGAGGAGCACGAATTTAGAGCCATCATAAGATTCAGTCGCCTCTCTGTTCCTGTGTATCTCTCTCTCTCTCTCTCTCTCTCCCTGCAATCTATATGCTCTCTCTATCTATATTCGCGGTGCCAAAGCTGAGAAAATTGACCTTGTTCGGAAAACTTTGTCACAGCTTAATATTCTGTGTAAGTACTAATGATAAAAACATAAGTTCAAAAATACATCTTGACATGCAAAGTAATCACAGGAAAAAAACGCACCTGGTGTGTAAAGGCCTTCAGTCTTAGCAGTGTTAGCTTTAGCAACATTAGGACCTATACTAGCTTCATCTGCTACTCAAACAAATTGAACAGAAGATAAAATAACTTAAAATTAGTCTTTATTCATTAAAGGTGAACTTACAATTAAACACAATTGACTGTTGCTGAAAAAGCTAATCGGGAATCCCTCCCCCTCTCTAGCTCATGTAAAGTAATGTTTCGAGCCTTTAAGGTTGTGCTAGAGTAAAAGCATCAACAAATCAAACCATAATTGCTTTGATGAAGCTGATAGATTTTACTGCTGGGAACTCTGTTGTTATTATGTCCAGTATGAACCAGTATGAGGAGCTGGCATGTGCTTTATACCCCGACACCCTGCCAACATTCAGCCTCCACATCGATTTTGTCTTCCAGCGACCGAGGGAACAGTGAGCGAGAGCAGGTAGAGGGAGAAATGCACACTCACACACACACACACACACACACACACACATGCACACGCGCACACACTCTTTCTCTGAGCGAAGCCCCTGACTGTGAGTCAGAATAGCATGGAGGAAGGGAGAAAGGGAACATGTCAGCAGTCAATGTTCTCTTTTTGGTGGTGTGTTATTGGATTTCTGCGAACTCTGCCACACCCCACCCCCCATTTCACACCCAGCGATGACCCTCAACACCTGTAATTGTGAGCACAATCATTTGGAGAGGAGAGGAGAGGAGTTGAATTTCCATCTCCTCCTTCTTCTTCCCCCCTCATCTGTATGCCTGTGCAGTAGTTTTCATGTACCAGAGATCTATTCTGTATTGATCACCAGCTAACTGGGCCAGCCTGTTGACATTTCAAACACCCCCTGATATGAACAATAAAAGAATTGGGTGAATGGACAAGTGCAGAGAGCAGATGATATGAAATGCCAATTGATGAATGCTTTTATCCAAGGAGTCTTACAGCTGGGTTATCTGATTTCTGCGGGCGGCCACTGTGGCAATGAAACCTTTAAGGGGCAGCGAGTAATCTATGACTTCCATCAACCTCTATTGGCAAGGAGCAGGAATTGCAACAACACTACTAGATCTTTTCCAGCAGTAACTGGCAAGTCACATTTTCACAGTAGAAGAGCTAAGCTAACTATCCAGACTGTACATCAAATTTAGGTTTTAGATCACCATGCTAAATAATGGAATAATGGCTTGAGAATGGGGCTTTTTCAAATTGTTTGAAGATGGCTATTGTACACTCACAGTACTGTCCTCCATTGTTGGCTCCATATTAACAAAAAAAAAATTCACTCGCTGTGTTCAAGGAGAAACTTCTTTCATATAAAGGTGGACACTTTCCTAGTTTTAGCTATAAGGATGATTCATTGTATTAAAAATCAGTTTAATTTACTTAATTGTCAAGCACTTGCGGTCCTTGCATATCGCAAAATTACAATTCTAAATATTAATATTTTTTCCAAATATTAATATAGTAAAACTACAATATAAGCATTATAATGTACCAGTTGTCTGACAACAACATGGAAAGAATTTCTGGCTCAATATTGGACCAATTCCAACAATTTTTGTTCCTATTAATCATTTAGACCCAAAAAGATGGGAAAATAGGGTCCAGGTTTTAAAATACTGGAATTATCCTTTAATGGCTGGGTTTAATGCTGGCTAAAATTAAGCACCAGGAAGCCAAGAAAATGTAACGTAGCAAATATCAATTCATCTTGACCACCTAGCTTACAAGATAAACATCTGTAAACCGTATCTCACGGTAACGTTATGTGTCTTTTTCCATATACTGTAGCTCACTGACTATAATTGCGGCCATGGCACTACTTTGTGAAAGCAGGCATGTGCTGATCGGGTTCAAATGTGTAGTTTGGCCTCTCTCTCAGCCGAGACATGGCGTGAATTGATGTCACTATGAACGACCTGATCTGACATGGAGACAATCATGATAAGATAGAAATATTATGCAGTCCGATCTCAGCTTTATTCTTTGCCATTGTGCTCATCTGGTGTCGATCCCACATGAGTTGACTGTTTCCCAAACACACCCACCCCCACAACCACCAACGGGAAGAAGTGCTACCACTTCCCCGGAGAATACTTTTTCAGTAGCCATGGTGACTCCAGTAAGAAAGACTAGTGTATTACTGTCAATGCATACTTGTTGTAGGAGTGAGATATGTTTACCCTGTTTGTCCTGAAGTATTTATTCAAATCATGACTTCAAGACTATAGATACTTTTTTTAGTTGATTTGTGGCCTTTTATCTTATTATCCCTCGCTGATGTAGCATCGAACACATGACGCTGTTGGAGGGGATAAATGTGTTGGGAGGAGTTGCCTGTACCTTTGTCCAGTTCCACTTACCTGCCCTCACCATGCAGGTGCATACAGCAAGGGCTCAGTAAACCTGAACTACCATCTTTCAAAGCCTGGTGTACATTACAAAACATTTTGTTCCGCTGCACAATCTTTCCAGAGGATGAGAGCTGGGACTCAGGAGACAGGAGGATGATTGCTATGGACAGAGAGGCTCCCAGATCTGTGGTGCTGTAAGGGTTTAATTAACCACATGGTTGCTTTCTGTGTCCTTAATTCTGGCCACCAAGAGACGCAGACCCACAAGTTTGACTTTCACAGGGACGTGTAGTTTGTTCATGAATGCACAGAACTTAATCTATGGGAAATGGACCAGGCAGAATCATTTCATATACCATTTCTATTGTTTATACTGCCTATATGTATACTGAATTATTTTACTGTTGTTGTTGTTGTTATTATTATTATTATTGTTGTTGTTGTTAATAGTAGTAGTAGAAATAACCTAATTTCCTCCCAATTTCAAGTAATAGACAAATTAATGATCAACTGTGCTCAATAATGGCTGCCTTTTTTGTGAAGCATTATTTTCAGATATCTGTGTCTTTGCAAACTCAAGACAAAAATGTGTTGTTTTTGCAGCAGTAACCAATTAGCCTAGATACTACATGGAAATCTCTTAAGTTCATGTTTCACATTTGAACTTGTTTATCTCATATCTCATTTGAGATGAGATATAAGGTCTGGTGACACTAGTAACCAGTATAACTTTTCAATAACTTTAAAGCAAGCCACTTTTGTCAGCCACAGGACCTATCCAATTCATAGATATTTGTGTAATATGTAGAAATGGACATGTTAAATGATCAGTTAAATGATCAGTGTTCTGACATAATACTAAAGGTTTCCTTCATAAATTGATATGCGTTAAAATGTTCCATTGTTTGTCCAGAGCTAGCTCACATGCAGAACTGGAATAAAGGACACTCTGGGCCAAAAGAACAAGAGGCTAAAGTCTTTTTATCTGTGTTGTGAAGGGAGTGTGCTCGTCTAGCTGTATACCTGGCCTCATTTATATAGGCTGCTCTTCCACACAAAAGGCAGAGGTAATAGTGATACAATTAGGCCTAATTGGGGATTGGAACAGAACATCAATGGACTGCTGAGGAAAGAGGTTTGAATCATTTAGAAGATCATGCTTCAACTGGCATTTGATTGTGAGGCACTGGTTCCCCGAGTGTATTGCATCAATATATGTAAGTGATGACTTGTTGCACACATACTATACTACATTCCATTATGCTTAATTTATTTAATTTAATAATTTGCTTAATAAAGATTCTTGTTAGCGCTTTTCATACATACTATATTCATATTTGGGTCAAAATCTTACTTTGCGTTCAGTGAATTCAGCATTTGGAATACAAATAAATTCAGATGTTATTTTAATGAGTGGTAATTTTCCTTTGTTATTGAAATTGTCATTCACTGAAACTCACTTTCTTCCTATGATGCTTTCAAGCTCTCTGTAGAAAATGTGTGAAGGCAATAATGCAGGTCTAAATTTATCCTTGCTGCATTTTCCGTCAAGAAAAGTAGTGCTTTAACAATCTTTTTGTCAGCATGTTGATTTAAAGACAGTGACAAGGAGTGTCTCTTTGAGCACGCAGTGTGTTTTACCTCTGGTGAATCAGACTTGCATCTTGTTTACAGAGCATATCTGCAGGGATTTATTCTATATTATTGTAAAACACATGCCAAATGAATACTGTGTGCAATCTTAGTATGTTGTTGGCATTCACTTGTAATAATTCCTCCATACATAAGGCTTGTATTGCTGTCATGAGTGCAGTTTGATTGAATTTGAATGCACACTGGATTTATATGCAAACAAGTAACACGATCATGATACGAAAGATGTTTTGATGTAGAATGTCAGCGATGTTAGAAAGAGGAAATAAAGCACGGACAAGCTGCCTCTTACTTTCATGAGAAGAGGTTGAACGCAATACTGCAGCGGTCTAAAAAAGAAATAAGACAATTTTATTTATAACAGCCAGCACTGATTCCTATATGCACTGTATCACAGGTTAGAGACCGAAGCCCCGTTTACAGTTGCCATTTCATGCATCTCTTAAAAATCCATTGGAAATCTGCCATGAGAACCCACGGTTGAAGTAACTTTGGGGTTGGCTTACAAAAACACATCATTACCAGAGCACTCAGTTCCCTCTTACACACAAACACCAACGGCAGCCTGTATGTGTGCTCAGTTGTCCCTCAAACCTGTAGGTGAGGATTAAGCTCTTTAACAGTAAACCTGCCAGATAACAATGACTGTTAGAATTTAAATCATTACACTGCGTTGTTTAATTGCCAATTATTAGGAAAAGTGATGCTACCATCCTTGCACTGTGTTTTACTTGTCAAAATTGCAAATCACAGTGAATTATTTTGTAATATACTTATTCAAACTATATTTTGTTATATAGTTGTATTATATGTGTTTTATATTGTATTATATGAATTACAGTATTCTTCATAGACAATGAAGTTTCAGGTTAATTCATTTGATGATTTTTTTTAACTCAAAGTTGCACCGCTCACTTTATTTGCAGACGATCGCCGCTCCTTTTGTTCACTTGCATCAGGTTCTGTTAGGAACAGGTGTTACAAAGATCTGGGGCAAAGAAACACAGAAAGTGATGTCATTTCAATCAGTTGTCATGATGGCAAAAACTAGAACATTAAGGCCCTGGTTGAAAATAATCCAGATTTATTTTTGAACATACTGTGCTAAAGTGCTATCATAAGAACTGTCTACCAGAGACGCAGATGATCTTGGTGCCGATGGACAGGTGCTTCAATAAAAGGGCAGAATGGGCCCAACACACTGGTGTAACCCTGACGGAGGAATAGAGATGCCAGAGCAGAGAGAGAGAGAGAGAACAAGCGCTGTACGATGTATTCAGTGTGTGAGGTGTCATGTGGGAGTGTTGTACCTGTCACAGCAGTGTGTGTGTGCATGTGTATGTGCGTGTGTGTTCACCTCTCCCTTACACTCTATCTGTCAGAGGGCAGCCAAGGCTAGCTGAAAGCCACTCTCGAGACGGAGACAAAGCAACGCGAAGTCAGTGTTGAACATGCTCAGCCACACACTCACTCACACACACGCACTTGGACACACACTTCACACAGCTGCTGTTCACAAAGGCCTCAGCTGTAAACAACTGTACTCCTTGAATACATAAAGCTCCGTTGGCTGTCTGCAAAGCACGTGCACAACACACACCTACACACGCACACACACTCTCTGCACTCCTGCACTACTGCAGGCAATGCACCGATTTTACTCTACATATCACACTCAAATCAACACCTACACTTCCCCACAAGGAGAAACAATTATGTTACAAGCTCTCGTTTGCTCTCTAGCTCTCTGACACACACACACACATAGAGACAGTCGTGTCCCTTGAAAACCATTAAATGTTTTTACATGAAGTGAAACTGTACATAGTCACGTAAAGATGTGATCCAAGAGATTTCTGAACATATGGTTGTCTTCTTATTTCCTTTACTGGGTTTGTTCTCTCCATGAAAACTTAAAGGAATACTCCAACATTTTGGGCAAAATATCCTTTTTCCAACTTACCCAGACTGAGACAAGATGTTCGATACCATTTTCATCTCTGTACGTCTACTGGTTCAGTTCCTATGGGTAGCATTTCGTGTTAGCTTAGCATAAAGACTTGAAGTCTTCAGGAGTCATTAGCCTAGCTCCATCAAAGTGAGAAAAATAAACCTTACAGCAACTCCAGAGCTGTTCTTATTTACACAATGTGTATTTGAAGAAAAAAAAAATGAGAATCATTATAGGAGAAGTTAGATGGTGAATAGTTCAGCCATCTTAGTTCTTCTAAATGACTCTTGAGCTAAGCTAATGACTCTTGTAGACTTAAAGTGTTTATGCAAAGCTAATATGAAATGCTGCCCATAGGAACCAAACCAGTGGATTGATTTTGCAAAAACGTATACCATATTCCTTAAAGTAAAGAAATGTTTAGGCACTCTGGTAGCTCACCATAAAGAGATCGTACCACGTATCATCACCTATACCTGCCAACACTCTCATTTTCCCCAGATTCCTCCTGTATTTCCAGACCAGCTCCCGGCGCTCTCCTGTTTTATTGTTTCTCCAGGGAAACATTGTAATTTGCATGTCCCTTAACGTCAATCATCATACATGGATCCATATGTTTTGCATGTTTGCCTGACGTTACCCAAGTTACCAGATCATCTATAATACACAACCTGCACACACAATCCACACACTTACATATCTGGCACTGCAAACTGGCAACCCACAACCAGATTCAGGCTGTGGATTCACATCTGCTCTGTACGTAGACAGACATGCCAACTAACTAGATGTTGTTTAAATGTCAGGACAGGACGCTGTTCCATCTAAAAAAAATCGAAATACACCTGCAAATTTAAACAGAGTTGGGCCGAGTATATATTCTAGAAAGAAATGTCAATCTGTATCTGTCAACCCCCTGTCTGTCA
>OMLF01057177.1:19649-32808 GCA_900302615.1 Holocentrus rufus | reverse complement strand
AGGGCAGACTTGCTAAAAGTGGAGGGAGGTGGAGGTGAGCGGCTCCTGTCCTGGTTTTCTCATCTCAGGCTGCCTTTCAACTCATTTCAAAGCCAGTGACCCACCCCTTCGCTCCATCCATGCATCCACCCGTCCATCCATCCATCCATCTCATTCAGCCTCAGGACAGCGCCGAACATAACAGAGTCCAGAGGCAGACTTTGAAGAGATGTAGTGAGCACTATCTGCCATGTAAAGAAAAGGAACTGATGGAGTAGACAAGAGGGTAAAAGGTGGGAAAAGAGACAGAGCAGGCAGTGTTGCAGTTTGTGCTGCATGCGAGTCAGTACTTTAAGTGGAGCTGCAAGCAGAGGTGCACCGATTGTATCAATGATAGTGTCAACAATAAGTCTGTATCGACCAGTCACTGTTGTCTACCTCTGATATGATGAACCTGACTACAGCCTCTCAAGCCACACTGTCTCCTCCACAATCTTTAAATGCTCCATAGATAATTCAACCTGCTAAAATTTGAGGAGAGATAGCTGTCATTTTCCACTGGAAAAATTCTTCATACCAGAAGAGTATTCAACCAATCACAACACAGTGTTCATGAAATGTATTCCCCCTGGAAACAGCTGAGACAGCGAGCTAGCATGAATGATAGGCCTACGAAACCGGTGACAGAAGACACCGAAAGATGTGAAAGATGTCTCCACAGTGAGGAGGACCCTCGCTTGTCACCGATGAATTTTACAAAGTTGTGAAAGAGTTGAATTGAAAATACTATTTTTGCTCAGCAGCTAGCTCGCTATAGGCTTTGGCTAATTTGGTTTCCAGCAGGAGTTATTTACACATTTGCACAGGGGATATGGAAGTAAGGAAATGACCAGATATCCTCCTTATTTTGCTTCTCGTTTTCATTGCTTCTGAAGTACAGACTTTTGCACCAGTTCCTAACGGACACAATGTGAGCAAGTGAGCTACGCAAAACTGAATAGCACGCATTATCTAGTCTAGTCTAGTTGTGCTAACCTGCTACGAGCGACAACGACAAGACCGAGCGACGTCTGTACCATGACTTGGAATGTTCAGAGTCAAGTCAGAGTCAACTGTTTAACATGAAGCTACAACTATTCAGTGTTTTTATTTTTATTAATTTATTTACCCCCATAGACTTTCTGCCATCAAAAAACAGACTGTCACAACTTTCTATGTTGATAGACGACCTTACATTATCATAGCAATTATAATTAGATGCAACAGTAAAAGAAACATTTTTAAGAAATATTTTAAGAAAACATTAAAACTCTATAAGCTAGGGGGCCTAATTCTTTAATAGAGTAGCATAAGATTTTAATTACTAGCCAATTTGAACTGCCAACATAGAATGCATTTCTATTTATACATCGAATTTTTGTCAGAAAAATGAATGAGAGCGCACATAGTTCTGATTCACTGAAGCTCTTATAATAACTGCAGTCATGTATTTATTTTATTTAAAATAAAAAGGGTATCTAAATAAATGTAAACTATAAATGAACAAATAAAGCTATTTATTATCTTAGATGAAAACAAGGAAATGTTTCAGTCTTTCCCGCAACAATAAAATAAAGTGTCACACGGGGAAACCACATCATCTCAAACCACAGTGTGAGATGCTTCTCAACTGTCTGTAGTCAGGCCTTGCAGGAAAAAAAACATGGAAAAAAGGTTTACAGTATATAAAAATAATAAGTTAACAAGCTAATGTGACTTACTTGGACTTAGTTACTTGGATTCTCTGAAGTAAAAAGGCACTCAATCTGGTTGGATCATTCTGCTGGACTGCCTTCCACATCGTGTCTTATTAGGAATCATTTTTCACTTGCTCACTCGCTCGCACGCTTGCGTCCAGTTAGGAACCGATGTTAGGCGGAAGCATTTGGAGAATGCGGGAGCCAACATGTCTGGCTTGAGAGACTACAGCTGCATAAAACACTGTCTAAAATCTGTCACTGCTCTTTTTTCACATTTTGTTATGTTTTTGTAAATTAAGTTCTGACTTAAAAGGCCCACTGGGTTCCAGCATTTCTCTTACCACTGAATAGATTCAGTTTGTCACCGTATCTTTGACACAATTTCATCATCCTGGGTTTCAGTGGAGAGTTTTTGTGTGCCATCATGGTTTAAACATGACAAGCATAATGTTCTGCGGGAAACATTGAAAATACTTTTTTTCTTCTTTTTTTTTTAACATCAAAATAGTCAAAAGATTAAATATCAGCACAAAATACTGGATATCTAAAAGTTGTGTAAAAATGAAGTATAAAAATAGTTGAGTCAAAAAATAGATAGATATAGATAAAAAAAAAATAGATAAAAATTAAAGCATTTATAAGTATAAAACTATTGGTATCAGCCTTCAAAAACCTGTGTAAAAACATGAAAATCCATACCTACAAAAGTTTCAAATCTTTGTGTAGACAGAGAAATGGAAAACACCCAGTAGATCTCACCAGTGTAAACAGCCGTTCTCAATATTCCAAGCCTTTATGCTTGGAAACATATTTTCTCACTATTAGCGCACAGAGCGCCTGTTTGCATTTTAAGACATATTGTTCATTTCACAACATTTGTGGACACCAGGTCTAACGAATGTAACCCAGGGACGCTCACACACTGCTGTAAGGAACATTTCAAATCGACACACACACACACACGCACATGCTCACACTAGCTAGAGATATGAGTGTGTAATGATGAGTATAGCAGACTGACTGCTAGACAGACAGACAGAGGAGAATGAATGGTCTGGTTTAAATCAGCTGGTCCACTCTAGGTAATACAGTGTAAGCCGAGCCACTGACACACACATGCACACACGTACATACACACACACACACACACATGCCTCTGTCTCAGTAAAACGTTTGGCTTTTTCATGAAATAAAGTGAGAATCACACAGATAGAAGTCGAAAGAGAAAAGGAGAGGATGAACGAGGAGAAGTAAGAGGGCAGATGTAGGTTTCATAAAGCTGAGAGAGGCCGGAGTGATGGAGCAGATTGATCAGTTTATATCTTGCCTTACAGTCTTCCAAATCAAATAACAGGCCCGTGGGACTGTTTTCGCTTTCGCTTTCTGGGACCAGCGCCCAAAGATGGCCTCATTTCATTTCAGTAAGCATCTCCACTGTTCTCACTCTTGCTTTATCACCTCACACACGCACACACACAAACTCTTGCTGTCATTGGTCTTCTCTATCTGTTAAACATGCACTCATCATGCAGAAATCCCATTTAAAATGCAGTGTTATACCTTTATATGACGCTGAAAACAGATGTTTGTGCTGGGCTTTGGCTGATATGGCTTTTTGAAGGTTCATACCAATATTTTTGTCTATATCCAGGATCCATGGCCAACAAAATGGCAGTCCAGGTGTTTGCAGACACAGTTGTGCTGTGGACACAAATAATTTGCATTGCTGCACCATGAAAGGATGAAAGGACTTGTCATTTTCACTTGGTATGTTAAAAAATAGTGGATAAGGTTCGGTTTAGGCAGCTAAAACTTTGGTTACAGTTCGGCAATTTGATAAAGCAAAAAATGATTTATAAACACAGAAACATTATAATACAAACTGTTTCAGAGGAGCAGGAGTGTTGGTGCTGCCTTCTCAAGACGGAAAGCTCTAATGAATGGCAAAAAGCAAACAGAGTGATGCCAAGGTTGGACTGCTGGACAGGTAACAAAGGAAATTTATTGCTTTTATTTACCTTTACTTCTTTACAGACTGACTTTTTCATGAGCTGCTACTTTGTTGGGTCAAACAGGTGAGTGCAACTGATAGATAATGAATTGCTAGATCAGATCAACAGATCAGTCTAATAGACGAGCGCATTTGTTTGGCAGGATTTGTAGTGAATTTACAGTCTTTATGTTTCTGCTTCACCACTTTTATGATAACAGACCTTTTTCACAGCAGCCATTTTGACATGAAAGAGCGGGTAAACACAGGTGTTACTAATGACATTGCTGTTTCCATTAAGGTCTAACAGAGTCAGGGTCCTGCTATTGTTCATGCTGGCTCACTAGAAAGACTCACTTACACTTGAATGGAACAGAACGTTCATTAATGTCATTCGTTTTTCTTTACAAAGCATTGCCAACACAATGTCTTAATGAATGAAATTGGCAAATTCCACTTAAAAAGCTATTTACATTACTCTTAAATACAGCGATAGTTTAATGTTTGAGTTAGATGTTAAACTTTGAACTCTGATTTTCCCTTAAATTTTCCTTTAAACAGCTTCAAAATTATAGAAAACCTTTTTTCCATACAAAACATATATACTGCGTATCTGGTGGTTGCAACGCTTCATTGAAGCTACATCACACTTATATTGAGTGAAATATTCAAATCCCAGACGCTATGTTTTTATGGCTGCATGCACCATTACATCACATATCTGCATGTGCATCATTTTTATACACATTTCCCTGTAATTCAGCAGGACAGATTTGGTATCTTTGGAAACCTCGGGATCTCTAGAATATAAAATAAAGTTCCGCGGGTTTGAACAAAGCTCGGCTGCACGGCATGCATTTGTAATGATGAACCCACTGGCAGAACTAGCAGGGTTGAAGAGGAGGTTAAAATTTCTCCAGAATATGTTTTTGCTAAAATATCTCCTTAAAGGGAATAGCTTTTTAAGGAAATGTGGTGCTTCAGTTGACTCATAAAACACAAGGGACTTTCTTGCCACAACATCCTCATACTGACTCAGAGTACAGTACAAAGTACATTATACAGTACAGACAGGTAGCACACGGAGCCATTGATGTCATGAAAGAGGTCTGTTTGAACTCCACATTAACCCCACAGCAGTTTGGAAAGAGCATCACTGAAATCCAGCCTGACAGCTTTAAAGACCGAACAGATGAAGGGGATCGAATGGGAAATGGGTACTTTATTTTGTCCTCACAACCGAAAAATAGGGTAGGTAACCTGAACAGGAGCAGCACCCTTGCCAAGCTCAGAACACCGAAAAGACCTGCTGCCACGACCCAGAGCAGCCAAGCTAATCTCGACTTGAAAAGAGACCTGAAAGGACCTGAAACAAAAAAACAAAGGAAATCACCCACCACGAACGTAAAGAAGCAGATTGTGGAAGAACGAATGATCTGATTACGTAAAGCCCAAGCGTCATACAATCAGTGCTACAACTTTGTATAGTGCGCATGAACTAAAGAGAAAGTTGCCTTTTATATTTATGAAAAAGTTCGAGATCCAGCACTTCAGTGTCTCAGGGAAAACCATCACTGGAACAGGATACAGAGTGCTGCAGGTCTCTCAGACTCGGTTGCTGCAGTAGACAAAGAGGTAAAAATGGTTCTTGTTGATGTTAAAGGTGAAGGACGTGGACTTGCTGTCATCTTGCTGATTATGGCTTTCTTCAAAGAGAAGGAGAGCGCCTTTTTACTTCTCGCTGATGTAATTGTTTTATGGTACTGATGTGATAGCCAACAAGTTTATTTTGAAGTTCATTCTGAGGAATTGTTTTTTTCTAGTGCATGTTCTCTCAGATCTAAGCACTGCGTTTGGCTTTGTGTTGAATTTTTCATGCAGGTCATCTGTGCCCAGGCAGAGGCTGAGGCCCAAGTTTCTCTTCCCACTACACCAACAATAGTATTTCACTTTCAATTTCACTGTTCCATCGGGAGGGTTTTCTCTTGTTCAAACCAACTTGACCCAACTCTGTGATTTAGATTGGTGAAGAAGTGCTAAAGTATACTTGCATAGTTCAGTTTTAAGCAGGAATGGGAGCAACTGGGGTGATATACCAACTGAGTGTGTGTGTGAGTGACAGACAGAGAGAAATGAATATTTGGAGAAAAAAGATAAGGTAATGCTGCAAACCCTTTCATCCATAAATGAATATATGAATAATTAATTAATTTCAAGGAGTAAAGAAATCATTACATTTCTCTGGTCTAAATAGAATAAATAATGTAAAATTCAGATTTGCTCATTTCCAGACCATTATTTTTCTTTTAAAATAGTCATGACATAAAATGCATCAAAGCTGAGTGATGCATGTGTGTGTGTGTGTGTGTGTGTGTCATCATCAGCACTGGTTGGGCTATATTCTTGCTTAGAAGCTGAATGCTGCATTTTTAATCATTTCAGACCTTAATTGTGTTCAAGTGAGTACTGTATTAGCTGTAGTGTGTTGTGTCTAATTGCAGGAAATACGATGAAAAATTCCAAAATTGTATTTCTGTCCTCCCCACTTTCCAAATCAAACCTATATGACCATGGATACAGCTGTAGTCTACAGAGTTAACCAATCACTGAGTCCTTTAGAAAGATGTGATTTCATTATCCTCTGTGCACAATGACACACAACCATTTTGTTGATTTGATCATTTAAAGGTTCTGTAGGTAACTTTTTGTCTCAACAATTTTGACAAATCACCGTTCTACACAGAAGGCCTGAGCCAAACAATGAGAAAAAAATCAATATTCCAGTTGGTCACTGTGGTCTTATTTTTTTTAAATCCATGCAAATCAAACAACCAGTCACCTCAAGGAGGCGTTGCTGTCTCAGTGCCGGTCATGTCTCATGCACACACACCGTGCACACTCGCTTCCCCAAAACAAGTCAGTCCTGCGGTACTTCAGAAGTACGTCCAAGTGTCATGCACACACATCTGCTAGCTAGCAGCAGTAAACAACAGAGCAACAGTCCTACTCCTGGACCGACATCGATTAACAACCTCACCAAACGGCCTGTTTTAAAAGAGAAAAACGACAAAAGATCACCACTCGTGAGTTTCATCGTCAGAGACATCGGACCTTTGGCTGCAGTATATGGTGAAGGCTTTAGAGAAATGCATACATTCTTTTTGAGTCTCGTCTTATGCCCCACTGTGGACTACCATCTCCCATCAGTATAACACCCTGCAAGAGAACACTGAGAACGAGATGAAAGGCAGTGGAGTGTATCGCTAACAAACGATCTGTGGACATCTTCCACCATTGCAGCCCTAGATTACAGTAACTGCCCATTACATTACTGGTAACTGAATGTTCGGGCGCTGTGTACCTCTGTAATGCCACAGAGACATACAGACACCAGCGCTGGCCTTCATCTATCTGAAACAATCAAGGAATGGAATGCAATGTGAACCTGGCCATGGAGCTGTAAGAAATGTTTCCCAGGGAACTAGCATGCACCGGACACGCACTCTACAGCTGGCAACAAAGGCTGGTAGAATCCTTTCTGGCACTGCAAGGTTCATCGATCAGCAAGAAGTATTGTCAGTCATTGTCAGACACAACAACTGTCAACACTCGACGTGCTTGAGCGGCTGTTTGAGCACAGGGTACCCATGCAAACTCTGCAAGTGTTGGAGCAGCATATTCCAGTGTTACGACCCCCAGCGAAGTCCATCAAAGTAGTGTGCACCGAGTTACACATTGAGCTGTCTGTGAGTTTCAACGTGACCAGTACCATTCTGTGTGTTGAGGCATCTGACCTGGTTGCTCTTCCCACTTTCATGAATGCAGTGCAACTGGAGTCCAACGACATGGTGGAGTCCATCTTCGTTTGAGCCTGCATGCTGGACCTCTATTTCAAGCATCTTCATTTCATCCTAGAGAGTATCAGAGGATGCCTGTAGCCACCTAAATAAGCTGCTGCAAGATGGCAGCTAGGGGTAGGTTTGCCTTATGAAACCAGACTAGCATTAAGCCTATTAAGCCTATCCATTTTGTCTAGAGAAATTATTGATTGTGTTATTAAACAATTTAAAAATATGCATCTGGACGTGCTATACTACTAATCAGCGCTGTGTACTGTGATTAACTATCTCAATACAAGTTGTGCATTGCTGTATAGCACTTACAAAAATGTTGATTTAGAAAATTCATACAACTCCTACAACATACTGAAATATTTTTACATCTAAAGCGATTCATAGCAAACTGAAAATTTTTGGACTGAGTAGCAAGAAACTGCAGCAAAGTGGTAAGTTCCTCATTGCTAAAGCTAGCAGTGAGGTTGTGCTATGTACATTATGTTATAAATCACTATCTTAATGTGGACTGGGCTGAAATATACCCAACCTAAGAAAGGGTGTCTGCTGATTATTTATTGATTAAAACCACTGCTGAAACTGTTGAATCCATCACATCAGAGGTCACTTTGTATTTAATGGCCCAGTATCGGCAAGATGCTAGCAAACAGACACATCGGTCTAATCCTAATTAATACACTCTGGAATTGTTGAAGTTCATAACCTGTTATATGGTTGTGTGTGTGTTGCCCTATCCTGCCTAATCATGTAGAAGGAGCAGATTTAAAATGAAGAGACAAACAACATTAGTGAATTACATCATTATGTGTGTGGTGCAGAGCATTTTCAAAACCGGTTGGGATTATGACAGTCCTCTGTTGTCCCCAGGCACCGGGGCTGAGATGCACAGGGTGTTATCGCTCAGGTCCCACGTTGGCATACCAGGCACGTCAGTCTGTAATCACATGCATTTGGTTTGGGGATATTGTAGCTACATCCGTCCCAAGGGCCCACTCGGTCAGGGGCTTGGCCAGCCTTGTGAGCACCACCACGCTGCTTTCTTCTAGGAGAAATGCCAAGCCTTGTTGAATTTTTGTTTTTGTTCACAGTGCTGCGAGGTGTGGTTTGACATCAAGTGCAGTACAACTGATGTGGATGAGCCCACGCAGAGGTGCTGTGTATGCCTCGGGGTAGGACAGGGACTCCCCAGCCATGCACCAGGTGCAGCGGGCCTGCAGGCGTGATGGAAGCTACTTCAACAGAGACAGATACCTGCCAACCTGTGTCGTCAGGCAAGCTGTTACAACTGTTAACGTAATCACTTCTTGTTAATGCTATAAACCATTAAAGGACCATTAAGCAATCTATGACTTTTATCAACCTCCATCACCGAGGGATTGTAGCAACATTGACAGGTGTCCAGCACAGAAACATAAAAGTCACATTTTCACAACAGAATGAGCAAAGTGACTAATAAAGCCAGTGGTGCAGAGATCCAACAGAAACAGCTAGTGAAGAGGTAATATATCACCATGCTAAATACTGGAATAATACTGCTTTCACTTATGCTTTTTTGGCCCGAGGATGAAATGTACTGTGAACTGTGATCATAATAATAATAACGCTGTTCTCCATCGCTGAGCGGCTGAAAATGCCAGTAGGTGAGAGAGACTGTTAGTGTCTTCAGTGGGTCCAGTCCAGAACAGACTATATGTTGCAAAGTTTATTATTGTTGAATATAAGGATCCCCATTAACTTTGATGACCAGCTAGTCTTCATGGGGTCCAAGACAGCATCACACCAAAAAAAAAAAAGAAAAAGAAAAATATTGAAGTGAGGGTTGAAAGTCAGACGTCTCTGGCCATGTAATGGTTGAATGAGTCATTGGTATTGATCAACCTTACCAGTCTCCTGCAGATAAATTATGGTCATTTGTATTATAGCGCAGTAAAAGTCTCACTTATTGCACCATTAACATAATAACTTGCAGTTAACAGTGTTATTACCCTGTCACTGTAATAAATTTCCTTACTTGTGTATTAAAAGTTGCCTGCTATTAGTGTAATCACTTTGTAACGGTAACAAACAAACAGAATTGTAGGTAATTTTTATTACATCAATTGTTTATTCCCTCAATGGGAAGTTATTACAGGAACAGTTGGGATTCAAGCTATTCCAATTTCTTGTTTGAAAAAGTGTCCCATACTGATGAAAACACATAAGATTGAGAGCTGTTTGTGCAGGTCTGTAAAGCTTTTATGATTGTGTTATTTTTTTCATAAGCTTGCCTCCTCCTGCAGCTGATTTTCTCTTAACAGCTCCAATCCAAATAGGAAAAGATTGGAGAGAATGTTTTAATCAAAATGTTAACAAAATGTATTGGCATTATTATTTTCCACGCTCTGTTATTCTCCGAAAGAAAGGACAAATTGTGTTTACATGCGGGGAGTGAACAAATCAGGAATTTCCTCTTGGTGATGATGGGTCCTTCTGTTGTGCTTGGATAGCCCTCTATATTTAAATTGATCTATTATAATGCCTACTGTATATCAAGTGGGTATGGCGGTTGTTTCTTACAGTTGTCCTTCAGCAGAAAGGTCACGCTATTGTCTTGTCAAGCCATGAGTGAGACAGAGAGGCGGCACCACGCAGTAATAGCCTCCATTTACATTATCTTTCACCCCTTGACTCTTATCCCTTTGTTCTCTCATTCAGCCTGTCCTCTGTTTTCCGCTCTCCGCCGTTTCTTTACTCACTCTTTCCCTTCCATTGCGTGTTTGACTGTATATTTTCCGAACGAGGCAGAGCCAGTACTGCTGACTCATGAGTGCTGTATTACTTCTCTGCCCCGTATTGATATTTCCTTCCCCTTCCAAAATGGCTGTCTGCAAAGTGATTGACGACGGTGGTTCCCTGTGGACAGAATAAACCAGCATTTATCGACATAAATCCATCTTTTGAATTGCAAATACAGTCCACTCCCCAGATTTACAGTGATAATTTACCGCCGAAAACTGCTTCTTTTTTTCTCTGTTTTTACCACCACAGTAAATAAAATGAAAATCTATTTCAACAGGGGAATGGGTTTGTGAATAATACAGATGTATAAATGATAACTCATTGTTGCAGTGTCTAGACAAATGCGAGGCCGTACCCAATATGCAGTTATGCCTGAAAATGCACAGCCCGTGTGCATTTTCAGGCACATTCTCTCCCACAAGATTCTTTTTCCCCCCTCTTATGGATGACTTTGTTGCTTTGCGTAGTTTGTTTTTGCCACTTTCTCTTTGGTTCCGTCATGCATAAAGTCATGAGGAAATAAAAAGGGGAGGTGTGAAATCGTCGCTCCTTCTCCGTGTTTCTCCTCTTTCTCTCTCCTCCAGGCCGCCGGTTCTCCAGGCGACGGGGAGGCTGCTGCTCTGTTTTCTCCCCACAGGAGAGCTGCCATGTGGGGCTGATGGATGGCTAAGAGGCTGCGCTCTCTTGGGGGTTCCTGGATCAACCCTGCAGGTCCAACCCCCCACCCCCTTACCCCCCTGCTGCTGCTGGGCCAGGACTAACAACCGCACACACACACACACACACCACACACACACCCAAATTCATTGACTGCTTCTACATAGAGATCCTCACATCGTGCTCGGATCAGCCCTGCAGCTCCATCACCGCCTGCTGCTGCACCTAGAAAAGTAAAGGTTCTCCTTGGTTAGTGTAGTGCTTTTACATAAAAGCACTGACACAACCCACACTTTGATCTGTAACTTTATGCACGTCAACGCTCTGTGGCGGCGGACTACAGCAAAGATTAGACAGCATATCATGTCTACTGGAGTGAAAATGTCATCAGCTGACCACGAGCATATTATTTACTGAAGTGAAAAAATTAAAATGAAAGTAAAATAGCAAAGGATGATGTAAATATTTTGATGTGACAGTAGGTTCACAGTAACTTATCTGCAAGCTGCTAGCACTGTGCATTTCACTCAGTTTGTCCAAAGATTATGTTCCCTTCAGTGCAAGTTAATCCATCTATATGTGTATCTAAGATTGCAGCTGGAGGTTGAGCTCAGTTCTGAACAGACTTTGCTGGTTCTGTCAACCAGGACAGGTGTGACCTGACCAGCTGACTCATACTTTCTCTCAATAGCTGAATATGGAGAGCATCTCCAGCCATGACAAATATGCCCATATCAGAGTTTTACCACACCATACTAGATTTCAGTCTTAAAATAATAACATGGTTAGTCTGAATAAAAAGCTTAATGTGATTCTTAAAGGGTAAGCCCAGTTAAAACTGGGATTTTCTTATTCTTGAGTAGTAGCTCCATCATCCACCATGATTTGGAAGTTCCTAAGAGTCAATATCAGTTACCTCACTAGCATGGCACACTGATTTTTCTGTTCCTGGATATAATCATCATCATTTTACTGAGGGTTATTTTACCAATCTAATGTTATATCAGAAGAGGTGAAGGCTAGTAAAGTGCTTTAATTTTATATGGAGCTAACATATTGTTGGAGTGCAGTGATGCCAACTTAACAATTTTGTTGCTAGATTTAGCAACTTTTCTTACTACCCTGGCAACTTTTTTGTTTTCCAAAAAACACCTAGCAACAAATTTAGCTACTTTTAATTCATTTGGAGCTTTTAGCAACTTTTGAAAAGTAACTCAAATGCTAAAATGCATGCAGTTTCCCGCTAAATGACACCAAAAATCATAAAAATATGTTGTTTGTATTACATTATATTACTTTTACAAATAGAAATATGCTATAGTAAACAAAAAACACAATCACTACAAGGGGAACTAAAGCTCACCCAGCCCTGCTGGAATGGATTTCTGTAGAAAATGAAGCTCCTAAAACTCCATTTTATTACAGTTATTGACTTTTAGGAACTCAAATCTTGGTGAATGATGAAGATAGAACTCAAGGCAAACACCAAATAAGAAAATCCACATTTTTAACATCGGCAGACATGAACACCCAGGCCTCTATGGTCTACCCTGCACATGCATGCACGCGTTTACATGCACATACAAACACAATTCACATTTGCTCACTAATTCAACATAGAAAGCATCACATTTTTAGTGGAAATATTTCTTCCCAGACAAAGTCAACTTTTCTGCCATTTTTCATCAAAGCTAAAGAGATGATGACTAATTATGAGAAAAACAATCTGATGTATAGAGGGGCTGATAACAAAAGTAATGACATTCTTGGCTGGCAACTGTAATACTATTACTGAAATTCAAATCGTAATTTATCACTCTGCTGGTTACTTGGAAAATTAATAATCTGAGTTTGAGAGTTGGAACATCAAAAAAATTAGTCATCAGAATTGAACAGTGAATGAACTCCTGCTCACTTACTGCTGCTCCAATTAGCAGAAGGATGCCATTGTGTGTGTGTGTGTGAGTGAGTGAGAGTGTGTGAGAGAGAGTGTTGGGGGAGGAAGGGACGTTTCATTACAGCCCCCAGCAGCTCTTTGGCTTTCACCGGGGAAACCAGGCAGCCAGATCTGTTTTGCTTCCTGCAGGAAAAAGGGAAAGGGACAGTTGCATGTGTTTTCGTGTGCAATTTTCCACTGTGGATGTCATCTTCACTCAAACGTA
>OMLF01057177.1:3623-19629 GCA_900302615.1 Holocentrus rufus | reverse complement strand
TCCTGCTCACTTACTGCTGCTCCAATTAGCAGAAGGATGCCATTGTGTGTGTGTGTGTGTGTGTGTGTGCTTGGAGTCTCTCTAAATATTTCACTTGATGTCTTAGGGGCTCATTAATTCAAAGCCATGGGTAACCTGTAGTTAGCGGCTCACCCTCCATAGTTCTCTGACACAAACACTGTAGGAGAGCTGAACTGGGTTTCACTACAGCATCCATTTTCAATATTATCTTTAGGATGTTTCTGCCTCATAAAACATTATATAGAAGAACAGGAAATATAGAAAGCTTCCTTTCAGCATATGAAGAGTTCCGTTCCTGCACGCTTTCATACAATGATGCATCATACTATCACGTAAATATAGATGATACACTCTGTAAAGGTGTGATTGTTTTGTAGATCTAGTATTACACCTTTTCTTTTACGAAGGCATCCTCTACTCTTCATATAGATCATGAGCCAGACTTAAACCAGCAGCCAAGTGAGTGTAACCCTCAGTGTCGTGGTCTGCATTTGAATCAGCAGAGCCACAGAGCAGCTCTCCTTAAAGGGTGATGAAACCTTTCTCATGCTGGCGTTAAGCTGGCATTAGCTGCTACACTGGCTGCACTGTTACTTGTCCAGCGTTAAACTAGTTTTGGTGCATTTTCGCCGGTTTTTGATTTTTGTGACTGAACTTGCCAGCTTCGAGGTGGGTGGACTGGCTCAACTGGCTGTGCTTTTTCATGCAGATCAGCAGCACTGTGCAATTTTGGTGCCACTTTGGCGTTAAATATCTCTATTGCATTTACCCATCAAAAGCAGGTCTTGGTGAAAACAATGTGCACTTCGCTATTTTTGTGGATGTAGTCGCTGGAGGCAACCCCCTTTGTGCATGTTATTGCTTGATTGTTTCACAGTGAAAAAAAATCTTCAAGCATTGGGAAACATTTCTACTTGGACATCAGAAATGTGATTATTATCAGTATCTGTCCTCCACAGCAGAAGGAGTGAATTTCGTCAACAGGAATGCTGTGAACACTGATCTCTTCTCCAGGTGCAGCGTCTCTCGCTTAAAACCTTGAACCTCAAAAAGTCACCCAAACGTCCCTATGTTTGCTGGTTTCATTCATTGTAAAACTCCTGATCACCCATATCCCACCAAATGGCAAATATTTTTCACAGATGGCTTCACGGCCAGCTGCTTGAGGACATGGTTGTGCCTTAGGTGAAAGAAATAAATGAGACCAGGCAGAGGGATGCTCAGACACAATGGGAAGACAGACCACTTACTGATCACAACTACTAACCAATATCCAACTGGAAAGCTCCCCACCTGTGATCAGGGAGCAGTGTGATTAGCCATTGTAAAAGTGCATGCTAAGAACTGATGTCTCATGACAGCTTTTTCTCCACTGCTGAAAATCCTCTACCTCCTAACGGTAGTGGGCTTGAACTAAATCAAGATCATATGACACAGCTGGATGTATCTCAATTTACTGAGAATCAGCTTCCCTGAAAGTCATCACATCATTCTCTTAACCCGATGAATGCTTAAAAACAAAATTTGGCATCACTTGTTTGGAGGGATCCCAGATGGACAGTTTGCATGCTTTAAGCCCTATAGAACATGCCTAACTGCACGTGCATATAACTGCCATGTGAACCATGCAGCTGCAGTTGAGGTGCCCCATTCACCATCAGTATATCATGTGATGGGCTTCTGAAGATGTGTCCTAAACTCTGGCGGCCTCTTCTGAAGACAAGGCATTTGATTTCCAGCAGTTCCCCAGGGCTCAGAATTCCATCTTGGATTGCAGAGAGCCAGGGTTCCTCCAAAGGGACAACAGTGCCTCTGCGAATGAGTGAGTATCCACAGCTCTGCAGCCATTCGAAGGCAATGGGTTCACTCTCCTTTCCATGATATATGGCATTATTCTGGGATACAGGTGGTCATGCAGGAACTTCTCAGGGGCAGCTTTGACAGGGACTTTCTTGGCAGGAGTCATGTCCCAGGTGTGATGCATTCTGTTCCCTGGTAACTTCCTCCAGAGTAGTGGAATTGGTGTGGCCAAGGGCAGCATATTGACTATAAAATCCTATGCACATCTGGCAGTTTTCTGTCCCATCGTGCCAACAGTGTGGTTATGGTGCAGGCTGTTCTTCCTTGGTTCCTGATGCTCTACACTTCCCAGAACTGCTGGCTCGATACTTCCCCAACACTACCATTCATTAGGCATGCAACAGTGTTTTAGTTAGTGGTCCTTTTACGATTGACCATGTAAGATGTGTCTCAAGTCTGCAACAGAATAAAGAGAAAGCTTCTGTGACAAAGGAACTTTTTTCAACGTAACATCTGGTGGATTTTTCATGCACTCATAACTTAGGATCGAATGAACGTCCAGCTGGCGCAACAGGCTACCGGGGTCTACGAGATGTCAGAAATGTCAGAAAAATTTGTGGCCTGCCAGCTTGTATGATTCTGTTGACCTCTTGTACCAACACACTGTTTTTGTCCACAACACTGCCACTGACCAGATGTTTTATGTCACACCATTCTAGGTGAAGCCCAGACACTGTTGTGTGCAGGGCTGTAGCACATCAGGAGTTGGCATATTAAGGTGAATGATTTCTATGAACATGCTTCTAGCAGTGCACACACAAGTCCACATATTATATAGCGAGAATTGAATGCTGTGGTTCTGAAATATAAATCCATAAGAGATGTCAAAGAAGCAGCTTAGACAAATTTGTGTATGAATGATTTTCTGCATTGTATATAGCCCTATGACTCAAATTCCCACATCTGAGATATTTCAAATTTAATTAATGGCAACTATCATTAATACAGCATTGGTACAGCATACTGGCATTAGTAAGAGTTTAGCTGCCCATTCATTCATCAAATGTGACCTCAGGCAACACCTTAGTTTTTGCCTAAATGTATTGTGTAATACAAAGAATAAATAATTATTTTTTTAATGATTACCTTATTTTTTAATTACATCTACAGCTAACTTAAAGTCTGAGCCACTTCCAAGTCCTCCACCAAAAGACTTTTCTCTTTATATTGTTTGCATTTTCTTACTTTTACAAGAAAGCACCTTGGGTGAAAGCAGAGGGCTACTTGAGAACAACCTCTGAGGTCTTATTTTTGGTCAGTCTTATTTTTAGCACTATTCCCTGAAGTCATTCTGGAAAGCCCGATAACTAGAAGGCCTGGGTCCCAAAGCCAGCCTATTCATTAAGGCCTGAAAGCCAAACCTAATTTGCCCTGAGCAATGGCTTATGTCGCAATAACATGACAACTTTTTCATCCTTGTTAAGCCCCTGTCACAGTCAACAGATCCCTGAATCAATCACTCATTTCAGCATTTCTACAGCCACTACCTCTGCATGGCCTCAAACAAAGTCATATTAAAAAAGGCCGTTCATTGATAAACTGTTGCATCTTTGGGCTGGTGGGATGATGAGAGGTGAATAATAAAACCAGCTCATTAAGCAAACCAAAGAGGCAGTGTAGGTGAAATACAATAAGAAGCTAGATTAATGGAATAGCCCAACATCAAAACTCTCCGCAGAGGTGATTCTCAGCTCTGATCTGAGAGAAAATTTCTTCCCATCAAATGGAGTGAAATTTGTGAAATCGCGCAGCTCTCAGATCTAAAGAGTATAATGATGCTTTGGCCAGGGGATAATGGACTATACTGGATCAAAACTTCTAACAGGGGTCCAATTCCAAGAAATGAGACATGAACACTGCAAATCACCTGTTATTTTTCATGGCTATTCTCAATGACGATGAGCCGTTTGATGTCTCACTCATCCAGATGGTGCGGACGCTAATTGGTGTGCCAAACTTTGTTCAGGCTTTTTACAGTTGTTATTTCACTTGTGTATGTGTCTGTTCGTGTGTGTGTGTGTGTATGCGTCATTCAACCCCATAACAAAAGCGAATCATGAGAAACAGACTGACACTCACTGCTGTCCTGGGAGTGAGGAGAATATGTTTTAAGAGCATTGCAGCCCCAGACAAACACGCATTATTCATCTGAACACAACATAATAACTTTAATCCACCCCGTATACACAAGAGTGCTCATTAACTCTATTTCCACGGAGACCGTTTGAGTGACTAAAACACATTAGCACCACAAACAGCGATCAAAACATCCCATTTATCTCTGTCTTCCCGTCACCCGTCCCACAATGCAATCTGATAAACACACCGGCAAACAATAGAACAAAGAATGCACCAGGGAAAGCAGGACATCACTCCCAAACACCCCGCCAAGGAGAGATAAACAAAATCTGCTGTCTTTTTTTAGCAGGATTATCTAGGTTATTAGTTTTCTTTCACGGTTAAATGACTGTTGGCTCATTTGCCAGGCAGAACAACCTTTTGTGAATGGAGGGAAGGAGTGGTGGATGCTACAGTTAGAAATCTATTTTGACGTGTGCCTTGTCATTCTGTAAGAGGATGCAGAGCCATGTGATGCTATAGGACTAGATAACGACTAGCCTAATACTGCTTCAACTACTACTAGTTGTACTTTTACTGGCTCTACTAGTACTACTGTATTACTGTTAGTTCTACTCCTACTACTGCTACTTCTAGCATTAGTTTTACTAATACTACTACTACAACTGCCACTATAAGTAATTCTATACAACTTGTAATGCTACTACTAGTAGTTCTATGACTTCTACTGCTAGTAATACTCGTTCTGTCACAACTTTTAAGGTGGAGTGTTTTCTTGCATGTGACTGAATGCATGAGTTGACCCCGTGAATCAATCAACACACCTTAAATGTCAATATGACAACTTTGACCATTTCATTTGTTTTTATTGGCCCTCTCTATGACAGCTTTAGTGATGACTGGATCTTCAGGTTAAAAATGTAGCTGCATTTTAACCGGATTATGTGAACTACGAAAATTATATTTCCTCGCTTGGAGAAAGAAGTGCCGCTCTGGCAGCACTACACTCCTGCTAATACTGGTTCTGCTAGCACTATTTGTTCCACTACTACTACTACTGCTACTACTAGCAGTTCAACTAATCATACCAATACTAAAACTACTAGTTCTACTGCTACTACTACTAGCTGTACTATAAATACTCATACTACTACTGGTTCGACTACTACTACTACTACTAATACTGCTTCTACTATTTACTGCAACAATTACTTCTTCTACTACTACTACTATTATAAGAATCTACTGTTCTCCTATCTTTCACTACTACTTCTGCTACGACTACCTCTACTAGTACCTCTGTTACTACTGCTACAACTTCTAGTATTGGGATGATTAGGATTTTATCAAAATGGCTCATTAAAGTAAGGTAGTCCCATAGACAGCCAGTGCCGCATTGAGCAATGCTGTAATAACTAAAAACTAAAAATCAATCAAACCACAGCGCATCCATCATATCAGAGACTGACAACACTGACTGGACCAGACCTGATTTTTCATAAAATGTCAGGTGAACACACACACACATTTCCAGAGATGCTTTTGAGATTAATTTCCTTAGAGTCGGTCTATCATTTGTGTTGTGTATAGATGGAAGTAGTGGGTGGGCCTGGACCACTAATGAGGTGTGGCACAGATTGTTTTTACATCTTCCCAGTTTGGAAAGGAATATTTGAAAGGAACCGTGTTCTTGTTTGTGTTGGTGTGTATTTATTATTGCATTCTTCCTCTATGCAATTTATTTCAATAAAGATTGCTCAGCCTCTTTCCCTCATAATGACCTCCTTGACCACTAGAGCCTCATTAAAAAATTGATTCCCCAGTATGTCCCTCACACACCATGCGGTCACACACCAGGTACAACACAAGATGCTGAAATTCATTTTATCTTCATTAATCATCATATTTATCTGTCTAACTGTATATCTACCTATCTGTATTCCTATCCGTCTTTTTATCTTAACCTACCTATATACCTATATTTGGGTTAGACCATTAAATGGGGCTGATATTGGCCTTATACTTTTTCTATGTTATGCACTCTGGTTTGATGAAGGTTCCTCCCTCACTACAGATGTATTAGAAAAATGGTATGAAAAACGTGGCATTAAATTTGACCTCCCTCAACAATTTTATTTGTTTAAACTGTCCAGTTATGGTTTTTAATTTAAAGGCAGTCATGTAACCTATTTCTCCCACTATTGTATAGGTGGGGTGGGTGCCGTCATGTTTACATTTCAAAGGTTGTCAAGTAGCTCCGTTAGCCTCCAACAGGCAGGCAGTTAGCTAGAAGAGGCACTCACCTGTTGCCTAGATTTGAGGGAAGTTGCGTCACTTTTCCCTCTTTGTTGGTTGGATCCCAATAATACAGTTACGTTACATTACGTCTTTTTGATACTGAGTGTTGCGAGTCAGCTGCTGAACTGACTTTCTTCTGTACATGTAGCTAGCTTGCTAACATTAGCCTAAAACACACAGCCTCATGAAGCACATTCATTTGGAATGAAAAGGTAGAGTGATGAGGTCATAGCTTGACGACGTTCTTGACCATAGAATGCCTTAATTGACCAATTAGATTCAAGAATTCAACATAGCCATGTAATAATGTCCTATAAGGAGCTGCTAACTAAACTGTTTTCATTATTATGGCTTTCAGTGGAGAGATTTTGAGTTTCATATGATGGTCTTAATGCGGTTTCACAGGCTTTTCCACCATGACAAGAAAAAAATTCTGGGGAAAGCACTGAGTCTTTGAAATTTTACGAGAAAATGCACATTCAAAGAAAGTTAATATGAACACAAAGTACTAGGTATGGGCAACTTCAGTCTAAAAATATCAGTATCAGCCTTCAAAGCCCTTTATCGGTCAAACCCTGTCTCCTACATCTCTCTGTCTGTCCTTCCTCTGCTGTCCGACTCTCCTCAGCCCCTGTCACTCCTCAAACAGCAAAGAAACAACAGCAAAGAACACACTGTACACACACACACACACACACACACACACACAGCGGCAGGGAAGATAGCTGTCATACCCACAGATACATGACAGCAGCCATCCATTCATCTGCTGTCAGTGACGCCTTTCAATCACGCCCTGTCATTTCGACTCTGTCTTCTTTGTTTTCTGGCTGCCTGCTCTCTCTTTCTTATTCTACAGTAAAACATACCACTCAAGTCGAAATGCACCACTTCTCAGCTCCACGGCAGCCCCGCGTTCATTTTACGGAGGTAATTTTGAGGAGGTAGAGGGTCAAAATGACATTACAGAGATTTTATCATTCACTCCACTTGAGCTGTTGCCATTCGTTTCCATTTGTAGATATTGCGCACATGTATCTTGATATTTTGACAATTTTTTACTTATTTCATACTGCATATATCATATCTTTGTCAATTTTCATACAGCACATATTTTCATTCATTTTTCTTTGTCTCAGTAGAATAGATCATCCTAAAGCTGTAACTCATTTTTTCCCATACTTCACTTTCCATACTGTTCCATACTGTATCTTCATTTTACTACTGAATGATTGAGAGAATCTAGAGGCTATGATGATAGTTTGTACCTCAGCCAACGAGGTTATGCGCATTTCCTTGTTGATCTTTCTGTCTGCCAGCAGAATATCTGAAAATCACAAATTTCCATTAAATCCGGTGGACAGATTGGCCTTGGGACACCAGAACAACTGACGAGAGTTTGGTGGTGAGCTGGATCTGGGAGTTCTACTGTTAGATGATTATTGTGATTTAGTCATAAATATGAAACTAACTTTAAACTAAAGTGATAGGGATGATGCCTTTGGATAGAAAAGCGAGTTGGAGAATTGTTAAGTGTTGGCAGAAGTGTGCACTCTTGATGTGCCCTTTCCTGACGACTATTTCTCTGCCATGTAACACAACATCCCATACAAAGTCATATAAAAACACAAAAATCTTGACAAGCAATGGGCAAGTCCTGCTTCTGCTATTCTTATTTCCATTCACTCCCGAATATATTCATGTTGTTTTGGCTGCTGCTACCTAAGGCTTTTTGAGACTGGCAAGAGGACAGGCAGGGTTATTGACTGCTGCTAATGGAAAGGGAACAGCACAAGGACAGAGGGAAGAAATGCTGCTTGGGTCTTATATGAACAGACAGGTGCTTCTCAGACGGACAGGGAAACTCAAACTGATACTGGAAAACCTTTATAATAAAAAACTTGAAGAATTCTTAAGCGCAGTGATCCAAAAAATCTTTTGGATTTCTGTCTGAAGTGGGAAAAAAAGACTTATTACATGGGCTGCAAGACAATTAAAAATGACCAACGCATGTCAGTGTAATGGTCTTTGTCAGGTTTTGCAGCCTCCTGGTGGCTCAGTTGGCTCAGGGGGATTTGAATCCAGACCAGGACCTTTGTTGCGTGTCATTCCCTTCTCTTTTTCTCCCAATTTTCCTTGCCTTTCTCTCTTCTGAGTCTATCAAATAACAGCCAGGCAAGTCAAAATTACTGTTAAAAAAAAAAAAAGAAAGAAGAAAAAAAGAAAAGAAACAATACCCTGGCAGTAAGGTCGGTGCTGAGGACCTGTGTCTCAGTTATGTCAATGTTTTAAACAATCTACAATCTTCCTCTGATATAATCCACTGTGCCTGTGGACATATCATGCTAACAAAGATACTGTAACTTCCTCCCTTCTTTAATTCTATTCATTCAAAATTAAAGGGGCAGCCGGTGTGTAAAATGAATTACTTCTGCAAGAAAAATCTTTAATTAAAAAGTTACCTTTTTACAAAACTGTGCGCCCCAGTTATGCTACAGCACTGTTAATTCCTGCCCAGAGGGCACGGTCCTGTTGCTCAGCAGAGTCATTCTATAGTAGTTTTAGTAGAGCCTTGATTCAACATAAAACAACATTTTCATAGGGCAGCTTTTCCCAGTGCCCTGCAGGCTTATGGAGGTACTGGCAACTATCTCACTTGATGGTTAAGAGCAACAACTTTTGAACTCATTTGAAAACGCCGTGAAGTTTTCTCCAGGCTTTGGCTGCTCCTGATCAGCATTTTCATTCCTTCACCTGACTACAGCTATTTTCTCGTTGGCAACATCAGAGTTCAGGAAACTGGAGAAACTGGGGTCTATTTCCAAATACATTCCCATGTAGACTTTACCACGTGAAACCTGGGTGAACAGTATTTTCTTGAATGACCATCTCAAAGATGTGATGAACGCTGAGACCAAGCACATCTCTTATGTAATTTGTGGTAAAAGGCAGTTTTATGAAAAGTTGACAAGATAGGAGGTTTCTGCAGGACACTAATGGATTAATTTACTATAGATAGAAGGTCATGAAGAGGGCTTCTAGCCCAGGGATAAATGGTAAGCAAAGTGACATGAGAATGTCAGTGAGTGCTGGGTCTCGCTCAGAAATAAAGGCCATGGCATTTAGTAGCTGATTCTGACAGGGTCACAATAGGGTGGAAGACAGGGAGGGCCTAGAAATATGCACTATATTTTTGTTTTGTTTTGTTTTTTGCTCTCTTTTGGATAAAAACTGACTACTTAATTCACAAACTCTGAGATGTGGGTGATGTTTGTTTTAGGATGTTGACCGAGGACTTTTTGAAGGCCAAGGTTGAAAATATGCAAGTATTCACTGTTCATGTTTGGATTCTGATTAAAATGTCTCATTTTGCTTGCTTGGCCCATGCTCGTATCACAGTGCAGGTTTGTAATTGCAGTTGCTAATCTGTGCTGACAAAATGTATTTTTGCTGGCAAAAATCTTTGCTACACTGAGCTGTTTAATAATAATCAAATCAATTATAACCAACCTTGACCAAACACAACATAGTCAAACAAACCTATTTTTGTGCATTTAAAATTTATAAATTCATTAATCTTTCATAATGTCAACAGACCCATCACAGTTTTAGTTGATGCCAGCAGCTACGGGATCAACGCTGGATTGCTCAAGCTTCATGTACACTGTAACAAATTGCTGTAATATCTACAGTAAAATTTTACAGTATCTTCTTGTTTTGTCATTTTACAATGTTTAACTGTATATCGCAATGCATTATGAGTAAAAACAAATTACAGTAACCTGCTGCATAACTTCGCGATTAAATATTGTAAAATTTACAGCAACTGTGTTCTGGCATGTAGATTATGTGTATTACAGGTAAATACTGTTGATATTTGGATTTTGGCGGTTAGAACTTCCGAGAGGAGAGGACGCAATGGCGGAGCCTGTACAGTCACCGGAGTAAGGCTAAGAATTCAGCGAATTGGTGAGTAATATTTGTTTCAGTGACGGTGATTTTCTATAACTTTAGTTCAGACAGATGTAGCATTTAGCACGAGGGCAGTCTGCATCGTCTTCACATCGCATTTCTCCGATAAACAGGCAACATTACAGCTAAGGTAACATGCATTTATGCACTTGGCCGCAGAACAGGGATTGGGCTAATGTTGATGTCGGCAGAGAAAGTTGTATTCGGTTAAGTTTTAAGTTAGTGGTGTTTTGGACCGTATCACCTGCTTCGATGGACAATTAAGTCTTGAATCATGAACTTCATGAGTCAATGCATGTGTGACTGTGACTGACGACTGTGAGGCTAATTCAGCATGACTTGTGTTTTGCAACTTGTGCATCTTTTAGCTACAGGTGGAGGGATGCCAAGGGAAGCCACATGCAGTGAGTGCCACCACTGAAGACCTGAAGTAAAACACAGAGGAGAAGGGGATTTTCAGGTGAAAATACTTTTTCATTTGACTATGCAGTCTGTTGCAGTGAAAGTTTATTTGGGATTCAGTTTGTGTCCAGGTTACCTCAAGTAAACTAAATTTGCCTACACACACTTCACACTATACTATTATCTCAGCCAAGAAATCATGCATTCAGTTGTGTGTGTCTGTCATCTCACAAACTAGGCATCAGGCTAGAATTTTATGTGCACACTCATAGCTGTATGTCAAAAAAACCTTCTGTGGTTAAAATATTTCAAAGCCATTAGTACATGTTAAAATAATTTATATTAATGTAAAAAAATAGCTACCCCAGTATTGCACGAGCAACCTGTAAAATGTAGAGAGCTAAACTATGCACGTGTTGTTTTTTTAGTTGTTGTTTAAATAACATTTTTCTCTTCTCTCTTTCATTTTGGTCTACGTAGGTGAGAAATGTATCACTGCAAGCAGTGTGCCCATGAGAGTAAAACTGTAATAGGTTTTACTAATCATATGAAACTCCACAGTAATGCAGCAAACTGCCCTTTCACCTGTGGTGTACCTAATTGTACACGTGCATTCAGTAAATTTGCAGCTTTCAAGTCTCATTTGTACAGAGATCATAAAGGGTATAGGTCTGACAAAAGTTCTACAGATGAGCCTACTGGTACAACGCTGAGTTGTCAGATTGAATTTTGTCAGGGTATATTTACAAATGTGAAGGAGTTGCTTAATCATCTGAAAGGTCATATAACAGAGGGCAGAAAAATAACATGTCCCTTCAGGGCTTGTGAGAAAACATTTGGTGTAAAATCGACATTTGCATCTCACATTTCGAGAACACACAAAAAAAGTTTGGCAGGAGAAATACGTGAGGTGGTGTTTCCACACCCAGCGCAAGAAACACACTTTGAAACCCCTTCCCAACCTGTGAGTCCGCCCTCTACCTCTCTCTCCGAGTATGATGGACATGCAGACACAGAACTGGATGATGTTGTGGATGAAGACCTCTTTTTAAAAAACTTGTCTCTGTTTTACTTGAGGCTTCAGGCTAAATTAGTTTTACCAGCATCAGTAATTCAGACTATTATTGAGGAAGTCCAGGACATCCATGATGCTGCTCAGTTGCATATCTTTTCCAAACTCAAAGAGAAATTGTCTCTGCTTGGGGTTCCTGACACGGATATCACTAATGTAATTGAAGAGCTCACAAAAAATGACATATTAAAAAAAGGCAACAACATTTTGCGTACAGATCAGCGTCGCAAGTCAGTATTCAAAAACCACTTCAACTATGTTGCACCTCTGCCTTTGTATTTAGGGGTAACTGACTCAGGGAAAGAATGCTTTGCACAGTATGTGCCAATCAAAGAAACTATTACTTCTCTCTTTGAATCTGAGGCTTTCAGAAAACAGTATGAAAAGTCCCATTCACGCCTCTCGTCCCCTGATGTGTTGGAAGATGTATGGGATGGACAGAATATGACTGATCATGTCTTGCTTAAAACAGAAACCTCATCTTTAGCCTTGATTCTCTATCAAGATTCTTTTGAGGTAGTCAATCCGTTAGGATCAGCCCGAAAAAAACATAAGGTATTGTCAGTTTATCTGACACTTGGTGATGTTTTGCCCTACAACAGATCAAACATCGACCACATGCAGCTTGTTCTTCTCTGTAGAGAACAAGACTTCAAGTCATTTGGACAGGAAATGGTCTTCAGTCCACTGATAAAAGATCTGAAACAGCTGGAGGACAGTGGCATTGTTTTGAGTAATGGCAAAGTCATCAAAGGTTTTGTATGTGCGATAGCTGGAGATAATCTCGGCTCTCACAGTATTGGTGGCTTTGTGGAAAACTTCAGCAAGAGTTCCCATTTCTGTAGGTTTTGTGATGTAGACAGAGTAACATTTCAGTTGAGTCCGCTGTCCACTGGGTCAAAGAGAACAAAACAATCATATCAGCAGCATGTACATGAACTGAGAGCAGGCAACACAGATACAGTGTGTGGCATAAAATTTGACTCTGTGTTCAACCAGCTTTGTTACTTTCATGTTTGCCAGCCTGGTCTTCCACCATGTCTTGGACATGACCTTTTTGAGGGCGTTGTATCTGTTGACCTGGCGTTGTGTATCAACCACTTGGCAAACCAGGAAAAACAGTTCTCCTTTGTTGAGTTGAACAGAAGAATAAGTCGGTTTGCATATCTTGGAAATGAAGCAGATGACAAACCTCCTGAGTTCAGCCCCGGTAGTGAGAAGTTGAGCGGTCATGCTGTACAGAATTGGTGTCTCTTGAGAGTACTGCCTCTGTTAATTGGTGACAGGATCAGTAATCCTTCTGAAAATGGTGTCTGGAAGTTGATTTTGCTCTTGAGAGATATAGTTGCTTATGTATGTGCACCAGCAATTACTGCAGATCAGATTGCCTACTTGAATGTTCTTATTGAGGAATACATTCAGTCCAGAGTAGAGCTGTTTCCACACCATCCTCTTAAACCTAAGCACCACTATCTCTGTCACTATCCTGAGCTTATTCTTCAGTTTGGACCTCTCATCCGTCTGTGGACGTTGAGATTCGAAAGCAAGCATACTTTTTTTAAACAGTGTGCCAGGAAACTACACAACTTTAAAAACCTGTGTGCTACTCTTGCAGAGCGACACCAGCTCCTCCAAGCATACTTAGGTGCAGGAAGTTTTTTCCCTCCTGTCATACAAGTTGAAAAAGGAACTGAGTTCTATGTTGATGACTATAGTGAGAGAATCAAGGTAGCAACTGCACCATTTAACCTCACACATGACTCTACTGTAGCCACATGTGCTGTCAATGTCAAAGGGACAAAGTACAAAAAAGGAATGCATGTTGTTTTAGGACAAGATGATGAGGGCCTTCACATGGGTGAGATCATATTGATTTTGATCCATCATGGTGACTGTGTGTACTTTGTTGTGGGAAGGCAGCAAGCTGTGAATTTTCCTGATTTGGGTGTTCACAGTTTAACAGAGGTTGTCCAGGAGTCAGGCTACACCTGTGTGAAGCAAGAAGACCTGCTTGATTATTATCCTTTAATGGGGTACAATCTGAACGGTACATCAGTAATCATTATCCATCACTCTCTCCCAGATATATACTAACATGGCAACACCAGGGGAGGACATAAAACAAGCTGTGTTGTCAGTATTACCCAGTTTACCAGAAGATAAACTACAGTCCCTCCTGAACAAGCTGGAAAGCATTGGTGTGGAATCCCTAAGTGACCTGCAGTTTATTAAAGAGGAGGATCTTTCTGCTAACGTCACACCTATCCAGTGTCGGAGGCTTATCAGTGCATGGCAAACCGAAGGTATATCTTAGATATTGCTTATAAAAACAATGCACAGCAACAACAAAAAAAGTTTATTAAAAGTTTGCATTTTGTCTGTAGATATTAAGTAATGCCAGTAATGTCAGTCTTCTTTTTCCCTTGTAGTGACACTGACTGCCATCGAACCCTCTGGCTTAATCTTTAGTACCGTCACACAGGATCCTTCATCTTCTGAATCCTCCTCTACCTCTCCAAGTCCGTTGAGCTATGATAGCCCCGGAATGACAGTGAATTTAAGTGCCTGGCCTGAAAACTTCACTGTTCCTTGGAACAGAATGCCTACTGGTATCAGAAACGCCATTGCGCAGGAGACACGTCCCTCTGCTAAAGACCGCAGGGAAATGGTACGAATAATTGTTGATGAAATGAGGCTGAGTGACTTAAATCCATCAAAGTCTCAGTGCTTGACAGTGGCCAGGAAGATTGTAAAGCAGCATCCCAAAAGCTTTGCAGATGTCATGAAAGATGGCACTGTAATTGGCAGTGGCTTTGGATCCCTTGTGACTCAGTTAAAAACACGGGTAGAACATGTTAATCGTGGAAGCTTTCTCTCTAGACGAAGGAAGTCAAGAAATGTCTCAAAATCACCTGCAGATATAGCTAGAGGACCAGCTGACCAATATGGCTGCGTGAGATGGCAGCCTGACTGTCCAGCGGACGAAACTGAAGAAAGTCTCAAAGATAAACAGAGAGAAATGAAAGACCTCTACAGCACTGAGGGGCCATCTGGTGCAGAGAGAGGACATTTGACTCACTTAATGAAAGCAACCTACTACTTACAAAGAAAAACTATCAATGCCAGCCCACCCCCTTTGATCACTGAGCTGAAGAATGAGTGGCCATATCTTTTCACACCAAAAGAGCTTTACAGCCATTTCCAACTGCTTACTGACATTGACATACTGCATAAAATGGAGCAGGCCATAGAAGACAAAGGGAAGCTGATCCTCAAGTTTTTTGAGAAGAAGCCAGCAGGGCCTAATGCAGACGAGAAGGAGCGCATCCTGGTCAAGTACAACAATGAAGACAAGTGTGATCCATTCCCATGTGTGATCCTCCTGCTTATGGCACACTTCAAAGAGAACCCTGACGGACTCATTTTGCAGACAGATGTAAGTGTGAAATTGTAGTTTGCAGAGATAGCAGAAGTACACATGTTCTTTACTCAAGTGGAATGACTTCTCAATTATAAAACTAAAAAGTCACCCTATGAAAGACATTTCTGCAGCCCTTTTCTCACACCCTACCCTTTCTCTTAATTTTAGAGGTATGCTAATAAGTTGTATTGGGTCGTTATGATGATATACTCAAAAGTGAGACTGAAAGTAATTGTTAATTTTTTCTGTTTTGTTTTGTTTTTAGGTGTTGGGAACCGCAGCTGACGCCGAAGGAACACTGCTGCTTCCTGACTCTCCAAGACTAATTGTCTTAGGTATGCTATACAGTATTTTTAATGCCTACACACTAGGGTGTGTTTGTTTTGACTGAACAGCATTGACTGGATACCTCCAGAACTAGGGGAGGGAGTTTCTTCAGATTTGGCACAAATGTCCATTTGGAAAAATGGATGAACTTATTAGATTTTGGAGGTCAGACGTCAGGGCTACTGTGACCTAGGTGATGTGATTTGGCCAAGAATCCATACATTTAATATGACAAATGTCTAATAGTATAAAATGAAGTGACATTGCCATTCCAAAAGGTTCAAGCTGTAACGGCTCAGAATGCAGGGAACCCAAATGCACGACCACAGGCTAAGTTCAAAGTCCAAAAGGCTTTATTCGGTGTCAAATAACAGGCAGGGGTCAAAACCAGGCAGGCAGGACGATCAGCAGACAAATCTAAGAGGAGCAGGCAGAATCTCAAAAACCAGGAAACAGGCAGACAGGCAGAACAAATGCTGGAAAGCTAGGAACAAACACTCTAGACATCTGGCAGAGGACAAGTGGAGATGGACTAGTATATGAAGGGGGCTGAT
>OMLF01057175.1:14198-46196 GCA_900302615.1 Holocentrus rufus | reverse complement strand
TTTGTAGTGGCTATTTGTCTTCTCTCAATAATCAAAACTCAAAATATCAGAACTATAATGAAACTAAATCAAACGACCACTGAGACACCTAGGGAGTGATTTTACGCAGGATGAAACAAAGTCCATTGTCCAGGCAAAATTGAAGTTTCTTTAGGTTTATTTTCCATTGGCAAGCAAACAAATGAAGAACAATGGCCCTTTGCCGCCTTTCTTGCCCTGGTAAAAAACCATCTGCCCTCCCAGGTGCCTTGGCCCACTGAGTCTGCCTACCCATATATGTAAACTCACCCAGTGCGCTCCAGCCACCCAGTACCTTCAAAATAAAAGCATGATCCAATACGCAAATTAACTCAAACAATACTAAATATCATAAACAAACTAAAAAGTGCATCCCACAAACTAAAACCCAAAAATAACTGAATAATAAGTGACTAAAATATTACAAAAGTAACAAATAGCTCCGACAATTATTATTATTATTATTAGTTATTAGTTAGTTATTTAGCACCAGGACATTCACTTGAACATTCACATTCATTCACTTTGCATGAGAACATCATGCCAAATTCCTTTCAGAAATCTGACAATTTAATTTGTCTTGTTTATAAGCAGAAGTACTCATGAGGGTGAGGCAATAACTAGTCCAGGTTCTCAGCAGAGATGAGAGATGCTAAAGGAACTGAACAGGAGGAGCGGGGCGAACAACATGGATTCTGTCTTGGTCGTGGAACAGTAGACTAGCTCTTCACCTTGGCACAGATGCTAGATGGTTCATGGGAGTTCACCCGTCCAGTCTACATATGCTTTGTGGACTTTAAGAAGGCTTATGACTGTGTACCCCAAGGTGTCCCATGGGGGGTACTGAGGGGAGCACGGGGGTGCCAGAGTCCCTGGTATGAACCATTTGGTCCATTCTGTTATAATTGAAGTAGGGGTGTGTCCACATTCTTGGCACCTTGTCAAGCTCATTCCCAGTCAGTGATGGACTTTGTCAATGCTTTGCTTTGTTACCAGTTCTGTTGGTGATTTTCATGGACAGGATTTCCAGGCACACTCAAGGATGGGGGGCTGGCCAGTTGTGATCTCCAGCACGCCTTGGGACAGTTAGCAGTCGAGTCCGAAGTGGTCAGGCTGAGGGTCAGCACCTCCAAGTCCAAGGCCAATGGTTCTCTGTAGGAAAGGTGGTTTGCCCCCTCCGAGTTAGTCAGTTACTGTGTTCAAGTGTCTTGTTCATGAATGAATGAATAAAATGGAACAGGATTGAGTGAGATGGATTGGGGCAGCGGCTGCAGTTATGTTTGAATTGCACTGGACTCTCTAGCTGAAGACAGAGCTGAGCCTGAAGGAAAAAGGGCTCGATTTATGTTTTAACTCTCACTTATTGTCATGAGCTGTAGGCAGTGACCAAAAGCATGAGATCACACAGGCGAAACGAGTTTCTTTTGCAGGTTGGCTGGGATTACTCTTAGGAATAGATTGCGGAGTTCAGACAACCGGGAGGAGCTCAGAATAGTTGAGGTGTTTTAGGCATGTAATTAGGTCGCCTTCCAAGGTGCCTCCCTGTGGAGGTGTTCTGGGCATGTCCGTCTGGGAGGACACCCGGGGGCAGACTCAGACCACCTGGGGGGACTACATGTCCCTGTTGGCCTGGGAACGCCTCATGATCACCCAGGGGGGGCCGGCGAATGTAGCGGAGGTGTCTGGGCTGCCCTCCTCAGCCTGCTACAACCGCAGCCCAGTCCCAGATAAGTGGTGGATAATGGATGGGTAGATGGATATCAGCAAAGGTACCTGTCCATTAGAAAATGATTTGAGACGTTTTACTAATTAGTAGTTAGGTTTTTCTTGTAAATGGGGTTCATAGATTATCTGCCAAGTGGGACTTAAATATCAGCCAAATCTCAACTTTTACAATTTGCTCTCATTACTCTATCGTATATTTTAGTGTTGAAAGTTTGTTGGAATAACAGGAGACCTGTAATAGTTGAAATAAGTTCTGATTGTAAAAGGTCTGAAATCCTATTGTATCAGGAGCTCCATGCTGAAGCAAGGCAACACTTAAGTGCCAGATTTTGGTTGTTGTGGCATGTTTTCTCCAGACAAGACAGAAACAGCACTACAGCTAACTCATTGTATAACCTGGTAATGTCTTTTATTTTAAAACCAAAACCTTGTTCACGCAGTCACTTTAGCACATTTTGTTGCATTTAAATTTGTGTAAAATGTGGTACATAAATATAAAAACACCATTGTAAATGTTGATGATCAGTGGTGATCAAGTACAATATGAATATTAACAGTTGTTAATTCGACACTCTTGGGAATTTATGAATTGCCTGTCTGAATGATTCCTTTCAGTCAAAAAACTTTTACTTTGTAGTTGAAGCCTTTTCTTTCTCTGTCTTTTTTCATTTTTTTTGCTCTTTTAGGAATGGTAATAAGCACTAATACCGATCAGTGGGAAATCAAACCAATTTGACTTTTTTGTAATTTGAATCCTGTCTGAATTTATTTTCCAGACAGCAGCTTCAGTTTATCTTATTTGCAGTGCAATTCTGTGCAGATAACGGCTCTTGTCTTGGTTGCTTAAAATCAGTGCATTAAATGCATTTTAGATGAGATTGGATTTCATTTGTGGTCACTTGAGCATAAATTTGTTGTATCTCAAAGCACAGCCAAAATGCGGAGACATAAATCCAGCAAGTAACTCTCTGTACATTTCTCCTTGTCATGAATGCCAGCTCTGACATTAACTTTATGTAGTCGTTTTGTTTGTGTTTGGTACCTTTGAAAACCTGCTGAAAACTGGCAAACTAAGTAACAGCTTGTGACATGTCCATTAACCAGGCAGTACACTTAGATAGGATTAGATTGCATAACTGTTAACAGCTTTTTAAAATATAACCATAACCCAAATGAAACTTCCCCATAATCTTGTGCCCTCACCCTCATCTCCTTCTTTCTCCATCAGTTTTCAGTATGGGCAACAATGCATACGGCCAGTGTGGAAGGCAGATAGTGGAAGATGAAGTCTACAGGTAATGTGCACACAAACATAGTGGCACTTTCAAGACCATTTTACACTTTGTGCATACTTAACTGGTCGGTGTTGAACAGTAAAATCACCCAGGCCCGGAGGAGTTTTCTGAGATACTATGTCAAATTCTCTATCTTGAAGCCCTTACATGTAGAACACTTACCTCAATATATTATTCTCACATTTATTTTAGTAGCACAGTACAATACCTGTAGAAAATGAGACCAACAAAAATTGTTTTATTCTATGTATTGATCTTGGTGGGGTTTTTTTTGTATTTGTCCTCCTGTACACGTTGGTGGGAAATGTGCAGGATTGATTTATGGCAGAAAGATCGACTGTCAAACAAAACAGAAAGAGGACTCAGTCTGAGTTGCTCTGTTTATTTGTACAGAATCAAATAAACAGAACAGTTGCTGCTCAGTCTCACAGTGCCTAGCTAGGTGTGCTGCAGCAGGATAACCACATCATTCACAAGTAGATTGTCAAGAAGAATCGATCCACCCTGCTGAGATGGTTCATTAGCATTGCCACAATAAATTCGACACCTGTTGGGAAAAACTGCCTTGCTAGCTCAATCTTGTGGAGCTACAATAGTTGCCAGCAAAGATTTTTTTGTCATGCATAAATTGGCTGCTGCAGTTACAGACACACAGTCTGCAAAGCACCTTTGCAACGGTGACATAAAACACTTAGGGATGCAAGGGGCCACCAGAGTCATTAAGTTAAAATTCTGCTGGTGGCAGCTTTATGTCCCGGAAGTCTTAAAACATCTTAATCGTGCCATCTAAACTCCAGTACAGTTAAATATCACATTTTAAAGAAATACTCCAACGTTTTGGGCAAAATACCCTTTTTCCAAATTACCCAGACTGTGACAAGATGTTTGATACCATTTTCACTTCTGTATGTCCACTGGTTCAGTTCCAATGGCTAACATTTTGTGTTAGCTTAGCATAAAAACTTGAGGTTTACAGGAGTCATTAGCCTAGCCTCAAAGTGAAAAAAATAAAACTTACAATAACTGCGAAGCTGTCTTATTTACACAATGTATCGTGCATTTGAAATACACATTATGGATTTTTTTAAGATTTAAGATGGTAGGTACTATAACTGAACACACATGTTGAGCTGTTACAGTTCCTACCATCTTAACTACCCATCGGAACCGTACAGAGGTGAAAGTGGGGATTGAACATCTTGTCTCACTCTGGGCAAGTTGGATAAAGGGTGTTTTGCCCAAAATGTTGAATATTCCTATAAGTCTTAAAATTACTTTGTGGAGTTCTGAAAAAATGTTTGTTTCTTGGTATGCTGTTCTCCACTGAGAAATCAGCCCTGTCAAACAGTATTGATAGATCTACAATTGTTAATTTTCATTTTATGTGTAGTTGGGAAATAAGTCTTCTATGTCATTCTTTAAAGGTCTGACTAGGCTTGATTAAACTTACAGACACCCTGAGTGCTTCTTGCCGAAAAAAGTATTATTTTATTTATAGGCTATATGCATTAGAGATATTGGTTGTATGTGAGTGAAAGTGATTGTTAATGCAAATGGAAGAAAGAGGAGCAAGGGAGAAAGAGGTGACCTCTTCTGGAGAAGCTGGTGCCCTTGAGTGATCGATTGACTGTCTTTCTTTGTCATACTCAAACAGTGGCAGTCACGTCATTCACAAGATAGAAGGCTTCAGCAGCAGGGTCATTCAGGTGAGTCCTGCCTTCGTCTGAGTGGTGGTGACGGACGGCCCTGATGATTTATGGTTAATGTAAATCAGCTGCATCCTGGAATATAGAGTGGCTTTGGACCCGCAGAGAACATGTGCTCTGGACTCAGCTGTTGGTTGAAATATGTGACTGCAGAATTGAAATCAGAGCTCATCTGAATCTTTTCTGTTTCTCTCAATCCCCACGTGAAACCTACAAGGCTTTTTTTATCTTTTCTCATTGTAGCAGCTACATTTCAATTTGATGCCTTTTCCCTTACTTCAAATAGGATCTGATCAGTGGGGCTCATGTTAATGCCAGGTGGAAAGTGGCCAATGTGATGGCAAGTTTCATCTTTTTCCTCTAGGTGGCATGTGGGCAGGACCACAGTCTTTTCCTCACTGAGACGGGCAAAGTGTATGCCTGTGGATGGGGTGCAGATGGACAGACAGGTCAGTGCCGGGCACAAATTTCAAGCATTGGAGACAGGCTCAATATAGAGATGGCAAGTGTGGTGTAGAGTTGTTTCATGTTTGACATTTATCTGTAATGTTGGTGACATAATACATCACTATTAGCTTAATTACAGACATTATGATTTGACCATCACAAGTGTGACCATCACATGCATATAACAAAAGTTTTTGCTGCTAAAAAAATTTGATGATATGCTTTTGGTTGAACACTAGAGAGCGCAAGGCCAGCAAGTTTAACTTGCGTCATCCCACTTCCAGTGGGCACAGCTGAGCTTCTTTTTAAATGTAATAGGAGATATGATGGACTGAGGCAAAACTGAAAGTCTGCTGTGCGGCAGCATTTTGGATTTCCAATTGAGGAAGAAAACAGAAACAGATAACTGACAAGATAGATTGTTTACAAGTTTCGTAAGACAGCCTTATATTACAAATAACAGTAGCAACATGCTGCACCCTGTATAGCCACATCAAAAAATTCCAATAGAGCTTTTTCACAGCAGCCATTTTTCATAGCAGGTAAACACAGGTGTTACTAACGACATTAACAAAGGTTCTGTTTCAATTAGGTCTAACAGAGCCAGGGTCCTGCTACTGTTCATGCTGGCTCACTGGAAAGTCTCTGCTACACTTAAATGGAACAGAACCTCCATTAATGTCATTAGTAACACCTGTGTTTACCTGCTATCGAAGGAACAGCTAATATCTTGCACCAAGTCCCAATCTCCCAGTCTAGTTTGTACCATTACCATTATTTCATGTTTGATTACAGCCTTAATCTGGACAAGTCTTGACCTGCTGTAATATGAACTCATCAACCACTGAACAGCTGAGAGCAGCAACAGCTGATGAGAGTTTAGCGTGAGGGAAGGGAAAAAATTAGGAAGTGTGCTGTGGATTTGGAAGCTGTGGAAGGAAAATGCTCTGTCGTGATTCTGTGCTATAGTAATTCAACAGTTTGGCTTCTCACTGGATTGGGTTGCACGGTGTTGGAACTCAAGTGGTGTTTGATCTCCAAATCCAACTTGCTTTCTAGTGTGACTTGCCCAGAAACCTAACTGGTTGTCAAATGTGTGTTCCCCAAATTCAACTTGTGTTCAAGCATTTGTGCCTCCGTGATGGCAAGGCAGGAAAAAATCTGCAAAAGCCAATCGTCAAGCATGCGATGTCCAGTCTTTTCATTACATCCTTTTCTTGAAGTTTGTTCCCATCATATGTAGGATTAAGCTATCAATGACTGAGATACTATGAGATTCCAGCAGCTGTTCATCAAACGTTCACCAAAAAAGCTATACCGAATAACAAACATGTCAGAGATTCTGAAGAGATAAACTTGTAAACATGTCCCCCACCAACTGTGCATTCTCCCAACACTTTGACACTTTCCCGCCATATTTGGCAGAGCGCATCCATTTGAAAGTTATACCACTCAATATATTGCGATATGCCTTACCTACTACCAGGCACTTCTTCCTTGACCCATGACCAACCTTCCCACCAAATTTGGTGAAAATCTGAGCATCCATTCGGAAGCTAAGCAGTTGTATGACGAATGTACGGATGACCAGACGCATACCGAATCATTGTCCTTCCCCTCTGATATCATCAGCTTAAGTTTTGTCTCTTGCAGGTCTGGGCCACCACAATGTTACTGCCAGGCCAGTAGAGGTGGGAGGGGAGCTGGCGGGAGTGGAGGTGCAGCAGATCAGCACTTACGGAGATTGCAGTCTGGCTGTATCTAGAGATGGGCAGCTCTATGGTTGGGGAAACTCTGAATACCTCCAGCTGGCCTCAGTTACTGAGTCCACACAGGTGAGAGGGACTGATCTGTCACACAGAGGTGTGGTCTCAGGCTAAATGATTGTATCATGCCATGATAAGATACATTTTTGCATTTTCTCCTCCTGCTAGACCTCCTCCAATCAGCCAAAATGGCAAACTTGTCTGCTATAAAACATAAATCAATTGTAAAAGCTGATGAAAAATATGTTTCACAATCAAAAAGAAAACACATTTTCTGGGCAAGATGTGTAGCTGAAGCAGCTGTCAAAACTGTCTTCACCTGTGTATTTGATGAGAAAATTTGATGCCAGCTCTACCGCATATACATTTAGCAAACTTTGGCCCTTACTATTAGAGTCTCAGCATGCAGCTCCTTCTTATACCGGATCCTTTCACTACATCTTAATGGGATTTTATGACATAAGGTTCACACAGCTTTTTGAATGCTGGAGCACAGTGTGTCACTTGGGGATGACATTTTCTTTCAGCACCTTGGGTTTCTAAGAAAAAGAAATTATTTTCCTTCCATCACGATATGTGAAAGTACAGAGGGTGCACTTTTCAGTATTTTTTTCTGTCTGGCTTCTTAATGGACTTCTATAGTAAAATATAGGGGGAGGAAAAATGGTATGAAAGTGCAGTTTTCATTTGTTGTGATGAAACCTAAGCAACATTTGTGACGGACTTCATTTCGCACTCTCAATTCTTCTAACCATGAACACGATGGGATGTGGTGATTTATATAAGATGTACTCTGAACATTTATCAAAATTACCGTTTGCATGGCAAGACACTGTGAATAACTTGGTTGATAGGTTGCTCTATTCTGACCCATTGTAGGCAGTGTGAGAGGCAGTATGCAGGGGTCTGCAGCTACAAAGTTCAGATAATTAAGCTAGATATTTCTACATTTCAATATATTCCCAATGGTTTTATTAAACTTTTCTAATGTTACATAGCTAGCTCTCAAACGTTAATTAGGTAGACATTAAAAATGAACAGAAAAAATCAATAAAATTAACTCAGAGCTCTTGCATACCTGATTACTTTTTAGTCATTTGAGACGGCTAATCCTTCCTTTTCAAGCCGGCATTTAAACGCTGTCTTTGAGACGACGTTGCTGCTGACACAGAATTGAAATAAGCCCTCACTCTCGAGCAGCAAAGGCTCTGCATTCATTTATGTTCCATCTTTCAGATCAACTCTCCTCGGCATCTTCCTTTGAAAGGTTGTGGGAAAGTGGTTCAGGCGGCGTGCGGAGGCACACAAGTGGCCGTTCTCAACGGTGAGTTCAGTCAGATGAAATGTTATTCGGGTTAATATCCACACTAAAACCCAGTTCGTGTCACACAGCTCATTTTTGATTCACTAGCATAAATAAGTCTAACAAAGCAATTGACGTAAAAGTCGATACCCTTGTTGTCAATTAGAGAGAAGCCCTGGAGCTACTCCATTGATGCTGAAGGAGAGACTGACTGTAGGGCCACAGTGGCAGCAGAAAGCGTGATTTCACAGGAACAAAGACACATTTTCAGTCATACCTTAGAGAACCACAGTGCAACTTTCTAGATGAAAACAAACTTCAGTCCCCAAGGTCAGTCTTCAGTTTGCTGTCAGTGGAGTGACTCCAGATTTGGTTTCGGTGTGTATTTGCATTTTAGTTAAAGTTAAGGTTTGGCTTTTAGTTTGTGTTCACTAATGCTGAAAAAATTGGCCAAGATCACACAAATAAATTTTGTTATAGAGTGGATATCTTTTGTTGAGGTTGTTTAAAACACTGTCCTTTTGCTATACCGTGGCTGTATAAATATCAGTGTAAACAGTTTTTTCCTGACATATTTCAGAAAAAGGAGAGGTGTTTGTATGGGGATATGGCATTCTTGGAAAAGGACCAAAACTTTCTGAATCCTCAACCCCAGAGAAGATTCCCTCTACGCTTTTTGGGTGTTCGGAGTTCAACCCGTCAGTGGCGGTCGGCCGCATCAGATGTGGCCTTAACCATTTTGCTGCCGTGACAGGTAAGAACATTGGTGTGCTTGCAGGTCCTGAAAAACTCATCAAATATCCGAAATGATCAAGGCTCAACTCCTTAAAGCTGCATTGGATGAAGGGTTTTATGTAAAATTATACCTGCTATCAGCCTAAATCATGGCAGTAGAACGTTTTCCCATGCCTCCAATTGAATTGATCAACCCTGTTTTCACAAAATATTCTGGTATTGCATATGAAATACAAAAATCAGAGAAAGCTGATGGCTGAACTGCTTCACCACCTCCACCACCAGCAGAAAGGATAACACTTTCTATATCACTGTATTTTCAAAATATAGCTAATTATATTGTGTTGTAACCTGTCCAAGAAGTCCCTGTGACAGTAGGTTTTGTTTGGTGGCATCAGATGTGCTTTGTCTTAGTATTTAACAGGGATGATATCGCATGTGTGTTTTATTGTTGATTTTACTGTAATGAGACATTGCTATGATAAGTGGTTAGATTTAGCTAGTGTTAAAGGAGTACTTAAGGCAGAAACTATGTATTTCATATCATTTACTCATCCCAAGGTGTCTGAAAAAATATGACAAAAGTCACGTGCATCAGAGAGAACAAAGGTTCCAAAAACTAGCCATTTATGTTAGAATGGATTTCATGGTTGACTTCCAGAAACAGCAGCATATAGGATATGAAAATTTGTTTCAAATTGTCAGTGTAATCAAAGTCTTCACCCTCCATTCGTATGCTCAGTATGTCCTAAAGATATGTACGTTTGCTCAGAAAACCACGTACTCATTGGCTACACTGACATTTGGGTCAGTGATTGAAGCGTGATTCAATAAACAAACATTTTCATATCGTTTGTTTTCTGTTTTCTATTTTCTATTGTTTGTTGAAGTCGCTGATCAACTCTATTCTAATAGAAATTGCTAAAAAATTTTTGGAACCTTTGCTCTATGTGAGGCTTTGGATTAAAGCTTATGTCAGTCATTTGAGACAACTCAGGGTGAGTAAATGATACAACATATATAGGTTTGGGGTGAAATATTCCTTTAAATTGAGATTGTTTAAAAACCGCAGCTACCCTGTTGCTACTGAGTTAACCTGGTGATGTTGGATCATGTTGTTCCAGAGCAAGGGGAACTCTTCGTGTGGGGAAAGAACGTGAGAGGCTGTTTGGGCATTGGGAAGAAAGATGACCAGTACTTCCCATGGCGAGTAAGATTGCACTGATTTAATATTAGCCATGTAAACAAAGACTTAACCAGCTGATGTACAGTGGATGAAGACATACACCAATTTCTGAGGGCAGAATCACGAGGTTTAATGAACACTGATTTATCTTAATATTCAGACTTGGTGTATTGATATTCACAGTGTTATTTTTTAAACTGGTCTTAGAAAGTATAGTTTTGCCAGCTTTGCCATATGTCAAATCATTCACTCTCTGTATCTGAAAACTGCACTCCACCCAGAGAGAACCTCAAAAGACCAAGATAAGCAGAATATCTGTAATAAAAAGTCTTCCCTACAGAGTTTTACTCAAAAGTGTGAAAGTATTTGATAATAAATATGTTTTAATATCAAAAAGAAGCGTAGACAGAGTACATATTCTGTGGAAAATGTGTGGGCTGGTTGAAAGCAGCCCTCCACCTGTGGGTTTCCTGTAGGGAGTTCTAGTATAAATCTAACTAACTCGCACTAGTGGGTCCCTTCAAGACATCTTAATGGGATTATAGGGTGCAGGGTTCATATTGCCTCTGAATGCCGGAGCACAGTGTGCAATACCTGTGTTGCTTATGGATGGCCTTTGATTGAGTTTCTGGAGTTTCAAAGAAAAATAAATCCTCTCTTCCATGCTTTATATGAATATAGAGAAGTGTACTTTTCACTTGGCCTTTTCATGTCGAATTTCTGCACGAATTTCTGCACGTTTTACTTGGTCTCTTTATGTCCAATTTCTTCACTGACATGAGTCATGAAACTAGACAAGAGAAACTTCATGTACAATTTGTAGATAGGGATGGGAATTGATAAGATTTTATTGGTAACAGTGCCATTATTGATTCTACTTATCGGTCTGATTCTTTATCAATTTCCTTATTGATTCCTGATCAGTTTTCTGTGTGAAAAAAGTAGGCCTATACATGTTTTCAGCATCAACACAAGTGTTTTATTATCTCTGAGACTGAACACAGTGTAGAATGTACAGTTCAGTACCTTCAGTGTAGGTTACTGCAAGACAAGTCAACACAGCCTGTGTGACCACCATGTCTGCATAATAACGTGAACATGTTCAAATAAATTACAGTGCTCCTTTTCTTTAAATGATAACACTTTTGCAATGCACAACTGTCAGAAAAACATGCTTCATGCAATTGATAAAAGGAATTGATAAGTTCAGAGGCATACAATTCCAATGGATCGGACCATTTGGAACCGGTTCTCAATTGGAAGCAGTTCTCGATTCCCATCACTATTTGTAGAAATAGAAAAAGAATACTTTGAATTACCTTCATGGACACTTGAAGTCAACAGGGTGTGTTTGTCTTTTGTACGTAGTGATTCTAAGACAGTCGTGGGACATATCCTCTTGTTTTTTGTCCGGCTTTGTCAGGTAACTGTTCCAGGTCAAGTGGTGGACGTAGCATGCGGTGTTGACCACATGGTGGCGCTGGCCAAGTCCCTCCTGTGAGTGTTTTCCCTGGCATCCGACAAAGCCTGGATGTTTTGCCTGCTCTGTCGGTGACCCCTGGCCACCTCAGGGAGCTTTGGCCCGTTCGGAGCCCTGAAGCAGCTGCTCTCCACAGGCGATGGACCCTCATGTCCCTCCATCCTCCAGTGATGTTCAGAAGTCTGCAGTTCAGAGGCAAATGCTGCGTTATGAGAAAGGCAGTAGGTATGAGCTTCCTGCTACAAAATACTGTCTGCTTCAACAACTCCCACAATCCATAAAAACTGAAATGATTACCTCTTAAAAATTGAAGCAAAGAACCACCACCAGGAGAAAGGCATTTTGGAGGAAAAACATTTCGGGACAGCAGTTTTTGATTGTGGTTGCACTGCAAAGCAAGAACTCAGCTGTATTATGACTGAGTTCATGCACACTGAAAATTCTGATCAAGAGCAACTGAAGACTACAGGAAACTTTGTGGCATCTTGATGGCTTCAGATGAGGTCAAGCACACAAACACCTCTAAGTTGCTGCTTTTAATTGTCACACTGTCGACGATTGAATTCGTTAATAAACTGGCAAATGATATGGAGCTCAGCCGAGCAGCATTTTCTTGAGACTGCTGTGAACTCAAAAGCCAACCTGGTGAGAAGACAATGGTACCACAAGAACAAAAACTTGGCTGACAATGTGCAGTAAGAACTTTCATGTACTGGTTAATCATTATTCTCTGTACATTGAATTACATGTGCCATACCTCCAGTGTAGAGGTCAGAAGTTGTGAACAGTTGGGGTTGCTTCATTGCCAAGTCTTAGAAGGATTTTTTTTTGTAAACCACTGCATCGCTAGTTGTGAACGAATAAATAATAATGAATATTGAATTGACTAGTATTTATTCCAAACTGTGTCTATCTAACACTTTACTGAGATTTTTCAGCTGTGCCAAGTTACCTAGAAGTTGAAGTGCATGTGTTTATGGAGACTTTTGGCGAAGGCACACAGTTAAAATGTGTGTCTCCACCTGCTTGTGGACCCTCTTATCCTTACAGCTCAGGTGCACATTAGCATGGGACTATGGGTGGACCCAGGTGGAAGCAAACCCTTAACCCTGGCAGCGTGGTGTCATGCTGTACCCATTGAACAAAATGGGATCATCTATCACGGTGACAGGTAGATGGGCACAAACCTGCACCAATTCTGAACAGTTCTCCAGTTTTCTGTTAGACCTGCAAATGTGATTGCTATCATTTAAAATTGATTTCGTGACCTTGGTAACATACCTTTAGGATTTGGAATCCAGTCTTGAACTGCACATTTATGTTTACCAACTTGGCCATTCTGTGATCACTTCATACTGAAGGAAACCAAAGAGGTAAAAGATGTCATGTTGGTGAGCCCAGCGTTTTCTGGACTGGGCATTTGCTTACTGCTGTTTAAACGGTAGTCCACGTTTTGTTGTTACATTGTGATTTGTTTATTTCTGTATGGACATGTCCTGCCAGTGACCATACTTGACACCAAATAGAGTGAATCTACAATGTCTTAATTAGTGGGGATGGGACAAATTTTGCTGTGCTCCCATTTTGTGATTTACACTGATGAGACAGGCATATTTTGTCACAAAAATCTTAGTGTAGATTTAACTGCAGTCATTGCGAACAGGGAGAGAACCACAAAACCTGCACTACAGCACTGATATAAGTCAGTGGCCTGCAGAGCTGAAATGCAAGGGATTATGTAAGGAGAGAGAGAGAGACGTTCCCGATGAGCGGAAACACTAACATGCCATGTCTGCTCCTTTAACCCCGCTGAAGGGACTTTGTGGAGAGGGTGCTGCTGCAAGAACAGCCCTCCTCCCCCTGTGTGTGTACTGAAGTGTGCTGAAGCAGTAAAAAAGGTGCATGGAAGCACCTGTGAGAGGAAACAAGGACCTGGCTGTTCTCTGGCTTGTTTACTCAGGTCAAATAGTAGAGACAACTGATACCCAGCTTCTCCAGGGTCTTTTGTTTTTCTGTTCATGCAGGCTTCCCGGCTCTTCTGTTTGTTGCAGTTTGGCATGAAGGAAGGGTATTACCGGAGGCAAAATCCAGTAGCAAAGAGGTGGGCATAATTGCATGTGTGCACCATGGTATGCAAATGTCTTTTTTTACTTAAAGGTTGTAACTTATATTTTGAAACACAAAAGGGTGGAAAAATTTGACCTGCATCAACCTGTGAACATGTCTCCAGGTTTTTAAACCAATTATAGCAGGAACAAAACAGCTGATATATTCAGCTTCTGTTTTGCAGATACTTATTATCATGTTTGTGGCTCTGAGGGCGTTTGTTAAGGTTATCTCTGCTGCTGGGTTTGGATGGTGTCTTAGTACAAGTGGAGCTTGTTAGTGAAGAGCAGGTCAGTGTTGGATTGATGTAGTTTTGACTTGTAGCATTGTCAGTCTGAAGTTATATAGTTCCTGGATCCCATTAGAGGCATATTTCCTGCAAAACATGGCATCTTTCACCTCATTTTCACAGGTTTTGAAAATGGGAGGTAACAGAAGCATCAGTGTTTTGTGTTTGCAGAGGAACTGTTACTATGTACGATCTACAGTACTATATACTATCTTAGCCACTACTGTGGGTTCTCTTCCATTTTATATCTACAGTATATGACATTAGCTGATGATGTAGCCTTATTTATTCATGACTAACACTGAAGTAGATAAAATTCACCAACAACTGATGTTTTGTACCCAATGTCTGCAAATTTAATCATTTCCATGCCAAATAAATAGAGTATTCAGTGTTTCCCTTAGATTTTTATTCTCATCAGGATGGAAAAGTGTCTGAAACAAACTTGACACCCTTAAAATTCCACTTAAAATTCCCATACATACATTGGTCTAACCCTACACTGTAGTGTGGAATTGTGTTTTTATCATAACTGTTTAATACATTGCTCAAAAGGGTGCGTAACAATATGCCTCTAATTTTAAGGGATACTCCAACATTTTGGGCAAAATACCCTTTTACCGACTTACCCAGACTGAGACAAGATGTTTTCACCTCTGTATGTTCACTGGTTCAGTTCCTATGGGTAGCATTTCTTGTTAGCTTAGCACAAAGATTTGAAGTATACAGGAGTCATTAACCCTACAGTACACTCCTAAGCTGTCTTATTTACACAATGTATCATATTTATTTGCTTCATCAGATGTTTTTGCAAAGCTACTGAAACACTATTGAAAATGTTGGAGTATTCCTTTAAAGGAAAGTGTTATGTGGGTGTGAAAAGTAACATTAAATACAGCTAATATGGGTGGATTAAGATCAGTTTTGGCTGAAATGCTAGACACCAGTTTATTGATTAAAGTTCACATTGGGAGCAAATAACAGTGAGAGCGCCTTACTCTCATTTCACTGTCAGTAGAGACACTAAAAATGTCACACGTCCTCGAAAAATTGAACACGCAACAAGCTCAAAAAGGATTTCTTGTTTATTTTTTTCACACAAGCAGCTCAAAATGAAAAGCTTTCTTATTTTCTTTGAAGTGGAATCAGAAGAAATGTCACCTTCCTCATGTTTAACACTGATAAATACATGGTTTCTGCAAATCAAATCTTATAAGATTTTTTTTTCTTTTTTGTTAGGTGCAATGTGTGGTGAAAAAAACAAAACAAAAGAAAAACATCATTACTGAATGCTTAAGACCGACAAAAGTCTCCCCGACTCAACAGGATCCTTCAAAAGTAAATAACCCTCCCCATTTTCACATCAGTACAGCAGGTCTGTGGGGTTGGACCTGCATTAAAGTGCAGACTGGGGTGGGGGAGGGAGAGCTTGAAGGCCTAAATGGACACCAGGGCTTGAAGGGAAATGCTCGTTCCCTGTGTGAACATTAGCTTATGTATAGCAGACTTACACTGTCATTATTAGAGTACATCATCAAAAGTGGCTCAGTAAATTTATTACTATGCAAACATATTCATTGCCTTGTTTTCCATCAGATCTTATCGTGCATTCATGCTGCGAGCAACAGGTCAGCTGAAGTCTGTTAATCTATTGAGCTGAGCGACTAGAGAAACTCCAATGTGTTGGCAACAAACTTGAAAAGTTGGCCATGGCTGAACTTTTTGCACCCAATGGCCGTCAAGAGCCAATTGAAGCTTCCCTGTTTTCGACAACTTTCATTTGAAAGACTACAGGAAGAAAAAAATGATACTTGGAGAGTGGTTGCGCTCACCATTGGGGTCATTTAAATTTTTTTTATTAATGCTACCTAATTGACACTTCTTAGCTAGTTTTGTTAGCTCATCAGAATGATGTAATGCCATGAAAGACAATATCAAAGCAGCATGAATAGCCAAATCAGAACTTTGTAGCTGTAGACCACTACATGTATGCAATTGTCAGTCAGAACAGAGTGACATTAGCCAAGTTGTTGGCAGCGTGAATGCACGGTTGCTCATCAAAAGAGCTAAAAAACAAGAAAAACAAAAAGTAAATGGTAACTCTACATCAAGTCGTTGGGTTCAGTTTGTCTTTCAAAGGACAAGGCTGTTGAATTTGTTTCTAAGGTTCAGGGACTCCAGTAATCAGAATTTCATTTGTGTTGTAATTAAAATGTATTCAATAGCTAATAAAAGCAGAAAACACACCATATCATTAAACCAGGCGGTCTGTCATCACTGGCTGGCAACTCTAAATGCGTCTCCTTCAATTGCACACGTATTTTCACAAACGCATCAGTTTAGGCATTCAAACATCTTGGCACTGAGAAAAGACCTGTGGAAAAGAAAAACGGAGAGCTTGATACATTTTTTTTTGTTTGCTTTTTTTTCATTTTTGAAAGTACATTCTACATCCTTCCATGAGAGGATTATATGTAACTAATACAGTATGGTGGTTATGAGGGTCAGGGAGTGGGGAGAAGCAGCTTTAGAGAGGAAAAACAAACATATCGAGGAGAATATTCACTCTGGTAAACTAAAGCAACAACTACCAGAGCAGGCTGTTGAGGGCCTCAAGTGCCACGCAGGGAAGGGGGGAGAGGGAAAGGAGGGGGGGGTAAAAGAAAATGACAAAGGAACAAAGGCATCCCTAACACACCATCACACTCCTCCATCTCCCCTTCTTTCCATACACCACCCAAGCTTCGTGGTTGGATCCCTTCCTTTCAGAAGCAATCCATAGTAGTCACTGATAAGCTCTTGGCACTTTTTGGACATGATAAAATCAACGTCTGAACAAAATGACTTTGAAGAACTGTTGTTCAATCGTCTCTTCCTGCTTCCTTCACTGTCCCGTGCTCTCGTTGGTCCTCAGAGCTCCAATCACACTCTGGATGTTTTCCTCAGGAACCTGCAAGAGAGGAGGAGCGGGGAATCAGCATTTGTACCCCTTTCATAGATGTATTTGATCCAAATGAACTTCATAAAACAGGTTTCCTCACCAGAGCATGATCAAACTTGAAGGTACTGATGTAGTAAGCTGGAATGTCAGCCGTTGCCAGTGGTTCCGATATTTGAGCCACGATGCCACACTCATCTGAAACAAATGAATCCTTTTATCTCTCTTTATTAACTAATAATTTTATTTCATTCATTGATGGCTATGCACCATGGGGCTGTACCCATTCCAACACAAAGATGAGAGATGACGCACAAACTGGACACTTCATTTTCCTGTGTTTGTCACATAAAGTTTAGCGAACAGTCAAGTTTGCAAATGCAACAATTTTGGTAAAGGCTAAGGTTAGGTTTATACGGATTAAAAAAAAAAAACTTTGGTTAAGGTTTTCGCCATGGTTCAATTATTTATTTATCTAGTTCTTTGATTAAGAACTAGACACTCAAAGCAGAATACTACTTGATTGCTATGATTTACTGCTATGATTTACATATGAATATGTGTTACAGTCTCTGCTCTTAGTGGAGGGAAGGGCTACGCCTTGCATGGGGGGCACTGTGATTAGCAGACTTTGGATCAGAGAACCAAGTAGCACAACTTGGCATCAGCTGAACTGATTTATCACCAAATGCTTTGGGAGTAAAGACAATGACTATGTTTACATGCACAAAAAAAAGAAAAAAAAAGCAGGAAATCTGATCACTAATCACACAAAAACCCCAGTTTACGTGTGCTCTGAACAAACTGGACAATTCTTTATCCGCTGTCTTTTCCTGCACATCTGCACACTTAAAAAGCCATTCAGATATCCGCGTTTCTCCAGCAGAAATCTACCTATGTTAACCAGGTTTCTCTCAAACCCTTAAGCAGATTATGGAAACATGGTTTCTCATTTGCACGGAAGTTCAGATATTGGACAACTGCTGTATGTGTAATAACCTGATTACTAAGGTGCATGCAAATGCACTGACTAGCATTACTTCTCATGGTCAGCAAAAGTTGCCAAATTTTAGCAGCCATTCACTTTTGAGAAATTATGTCTGGGTGTCTGAAAAGTTGCTAAATCACGCTACAGGCTCACCAAGTTGGCAGCAGTGCATTAAGCGTTGCAGGCAAATGTATGCACCCATCCACCCCCAGACTTCCACACACTAACTTTCCACTGCACTACTTCAATGTCAAGCAACTTCCTGTTTCTAGTCATGTCTCCTCCAAGTAATCCTTTTGTGGTGGGGGAACGCATATCTTTTAATGCATGGTGCAAAATCTTTGCATTTTAATTCAAAGTACTCACTTGACTCCTTTCATGCGACCAGGCAGCAGATACTCTTACTGCATATTCAGTGCATATCATGTGGAATCTTTCATACTCAGCAGTAGACTAGCATGATGTGACCCAGTACAGTTAAGCCTACCAACACAATAAGTGTGGCTAAAATGACTGCTCACCAAATCCTAAAGGCTGTCCCCCAATGCGAACCATTTTCCACAGCTCTCCAGAAGCACTGGTGAAAAGGACATTGTTGGGAAACCTACAGTAGAATAAATTACAGGGAAATATAGAGAGTAAGGATCATGCCAGCAAACTTTTAAAACACAATGGTACTTTCCACAATATTTCCTATTTTATTGTATGAAAAGTTGACTGCTTTGTTGAAACAATAGGACAGAAGCACAGTTCCCTTTTCACATTAAAGGGGAACTGCAGTACATTAATCTTAAACTTTAAAGTTGGGGTAGGTAACTTTGTAGAGTGGTTGGAATTTCATCAGCAATTGGACCTCAAACCATTAAAACAGCACCCACCTGAGATTCAGTACCTCCTCTATGTCCCTCCCCCCCACGTGCACGCTCGTGCGTGCTGCTCTGATGTCGATGCAATGAGGGAGTAGGAACTGGCAAGCAGGCTCCCTTTTTCTGCTATTCTGTAGCTATGGTAAGATAAGCTAACGTACCATAGCTCTGGTAGGCTAAGCTAACTTTGTTTGGAGAGGGGAAGCGGGTGTGCACAGCAGCAGTGCACGGTGTATGTGCACGAGACATGATTGGCACTGAGTTAGCCACACCTCTTTGAGGTGATTGGTTTTTTAAATTCGGACCGGACAGATTTTAACAAATAAGATAACAGCCTTTTTTTCTCAGGGCATTTAGTTTGGCTCAAATCATCTGTGTGTAATAGTGATTTATCAAAATTGTGAATAAAAAAAAGTTAACTACTCGAGCTTTATGAAATACTAATACTAATACTGCTTTGGCATTTTGGCTGGAGAACAAGGCTTTTAGCCCTTGTAGCAGAAATGTATCTCCATGCCATTCACTTGCTGGTAGCACCCTTCTGTCGCACTGAACAGCTGATGACGTCAGTGGGTGGGGAGAATTTTTTAGGGTCTTGAAACTACAGTGGGTGGGGAGTTTTTGTTTATAAACAGTGTTTGTATTGGAAAGTGATTTCTGAATGTCATTAGGGGTCAAATAATTGTTAAGTTATTGGTATTGATCAGCAACCCTGTAAACCCCTACATATATTATGGTATGCTTGGGCTATGATTAAACAGATTGCTTGGCTAACAGGGAATGTGTTAGCTTATGGAGGTGCTGCAGAGAGGCTAACTATTAACCATCTGGAGCAAAACAGATGGCACCAGGTGATTTCTGTCACTACTGTTCAACCAGCTGCACTAAATAAGACAACCCTTGTAAAGCAGTGTAAAATGGGTGACCCATGCCTTTAAGGCAACACATTGAGTCTTATATAAATGTGGGGCCAAAGCTGCCCTACATGCTGCTGTGACAAAATATGAAACTTTTAAAAAAATAATGAAAGCTTAGTCCAATTATTGTACCTCCACATAGCTTGGAGAAATGACTGACCCATATAAGGGATACCCCATTTATGAATGGACAATCCTATGATCAAGCGCTAATGCGGTGATAATAAAAGACAAACCACATGGGATTTGCAGCTGCTCACATTTCTTAATGACCCTTGTGCTTAATTTGACAGTATATTGTGAGGAGGAAGGGGACGGAGAGGATGACAGACGAGTCAGACTGAAACCCACTGCGTTATATGTACATGGGACACCAAACTGCCCCACTATTGCTTAGCAACAATCTAACTGCTCACTCAAGCAACACTCAAAAATATGAGTAGAAATAACCTGTCAGTCTAGGCTTATCAAGCAGTGAAAGACAAATCCTGAGAGGACACAGGAAGGAAAAGTGTCACTGATTATAGCAAGAACACCCAATAGGGCATTCTTTGCTGCATTTCACAATCAGATTGCTGAAACTAGTCATTGTATTAGGGATATTCTCTACTACTTTACCTCTGTGTTGTCTGTTCATCCATGACCAGAGAGATGTAGCCCTCAATCAAGGAGAAGGAGAAGAATCGGATGTGGCTGGAGTCCTCACTTGATGCTCCAGGCTCCTTTGACCTGCGAAGGAAGGAAGGAATGACAGTCAGTATCGTCCAATCAGTGATGGATAAAACACATTTTGGCAACACTTCACTACACATAGAGACCAACTCTATGGGAAGAATCGGACAAGAGAGGAACAAGGTTGCATGACTCTATTTTCATAAATGTTCATAATATCTTCAGATACTAATTTAAATGACAGATTGGAATTCTTGCAGACTGAAAGACTTATTTTAATCAACTTTTATTTATTTACAATGGAATAAACACAAAATGACTAAGAACAAATGCAAGTGGAATTGTGATAATGCTGCTGCGCTCCAGTCAAAGTAGGAAGTTGGAAATTCCCTTCTGGTTCAATGTAATTACAACTTCTGTGTTTTCCAAGGGCTCAGAAACACCAGAGGAGAAACCGCTAATATAAAGTCAGTGATAACAACTATGGGCTAAGGTAGTTAGCAGAGAATGTTACCAACTGTGAGTACACTTTACGTTTCAGATTATTCACCATTTATCACACAGGTGATTTAATAGGGTTAACATCATGCAGTCAAATTTAAAATGTTTTAATTATATCTCAGGTATGCAGCACGTGGGCATTTAGCTCTACTCCCTATACTTTCACACCGCTGTTTTGCCAGTGTTTCCTCTGTTCAACAGCTTCAGTGAGCTTTAAGTGTAAAATTTGTTAATTGTACAACTGGTAGAACAGTGACCTTCAAAACTGTTTTTCTTTTTGGTCCCCAACATGTATTTATAGATGCTGAATTGGAATTTGTCAGCACTACGATGACAGGAAGTTAGAGCAATCACCTGAGAGTTGTCATAATTTCAACAGCTCGGCTGAGAAGTGGTAGCTTGGAAGTAAACAAGATACGTCGGAAATGAAGCAAAGAAGCAGACTTGATTGGTGTGGTCGTAATTTGAAAGCACACAAAGTCACCAAAACATGCTGGAAACAAACATTATTTCCATCTTCTGTTATTGTCTCCCTGCAGTAACGTGTCTTCTCAAAAGCACTGTCAGTTCACATTGGTATCGACTATGGGTCACTGTACATCCTAGATACAATAGAACTGTCACCTGAAAATCAAGTATGATCATCGATTCTGAGTATGAGGGCCTGTGGTGAAAAAAAGCTGCCCATGAAATCTCAAACTAAGAGAACAAATCCTTTGATTTGTGGCTCAAAGTTGTTGGCATGCTTTACAACATTAAACGGCCTCTTTTCATGTATAAAGCATTTTGAACTGGTCCTTACCCTCCAGAGTAAAACATGACGTCCATAAGCAGGGTGGCTACGGAGGGCAATGTGTCTGGGTCCAGGCTGGTCACACAGAACATGTTGCTGGGACTGGACAAGGGGTGGATGATGGGACGGGGCACTGAAAAACAAAATAGTGGAATCTATAAGGGCTCTGTAAGTAGCTATAAAAAGTAGTCATTCTCAACTTGTTGCATATTTTGCTACTGTGCTACAGGAGTAGAAAGCTAGGAATACTTGTCTGTGTAAAACTAAAAACACCCTAAAATCCCTTTAAATTGCCAAAGAGACCTGGTGCAAGGCTTCCTTTCTGGAAAGATCAAGTTAGAACAGCTCTGAAAAAAAGTCTAGCCCAATTTGACTGACAAACTACATTATTTGGGTTCCATTGAACATCTGTGTTCAGTGGTTTATGTTCTTACTGTTTATAGTTCCTACCATCTAAGTTCTCTTAAGGCAAGACTTATTAAAAAAAGAAAATCCAAGACAAGAGACAATACATTGTGTAAATATGACAGCTTTGGAGTTGCTGTCAGCTTTATTTTATTTATCTTTTTACTTTGATGGAGCTAGGCTAATGACTCTTGTAGACTTGGTGAAAATGTTATTGAACATCTTGTCTTAGTCTGGATAAGTGAGAAAAAGGGCTTTTTCCCCTAAACGTTGGAGTATTCCTTTAACACTGTAATAATGTTCTATGAGTTAGAAAAAGATGTTCATTAAATTGAACATTAATTGAAGCTTTTATATATTAGATTTTTAATTTTTAGGTTGAGTCGCTGACAGTTTGCTGTCTGGCATCTGTTCATCCTGCTCACATTGTGCTCGTCCTTTGTTCTTGGGAACAACCACTTTTGGGGTGTGTTTTGGAGGGAACAGAAAAGCCAACAAGTACTGATAACATTACCAGTGACGGGGTGAATTTCTATTTGTAAAGTAAATTCAAAGACATCTTTGTGTTCCCAGAAAACATCTAGATGAACTGATGTTGACAGGACAGCCTGCACCAGCATTGAAATCTCTTCTAAATAAATATAGCACCAAAATGAAATTTGAAATGATGTCTGTAGTCGATCTCAAACTAAACATCTTTCTGATTTAAGTTCAAAACAATCCAAAAATGCCTATGGAAACATTCAATGTTAAAATTAAATAATTTTATGCCTACCAAGTTTGGGCTTCACAAAGCCATTGGTGACTCCCAGACTGTGAGCAGCGACAGTCTCTCCATTGACCACCCTAAGCAGAGTGAACTCGGAAGACAACGTATGCATTACCATGGGCAGGTCTCGCTCTCGAACCTGAGGACAACAAAACTCATTGGGGTGAGTTCTGAAGGCTGGGGGCAGAGAAAAACAGAAACTCTGTTGAGGAATAAATTTTGAGCTGAAGTTGTTTGCCTCTCTCTATCCTTGAAATCAAATCCAGTATGAAACATTGAAGAGCAGGATGACTTTTTATGAATTCTGTACTTCAAATGGGAACAAAGAAAAAAAATCTTACACTGTTAGATATTGTGCATTTGTTATTTTGTGATGAGGTTTTATAGTTTACTTTTTGTTGTAGCCACCCTCCCCCAACCTGCCTCGTCTTCACCTACACCTACCTTCACCTACCTACCAACAGCTAATACTAATACCAGAATGCTTTCAACAACCTCCATAGACAGGGCCTGAACTTTTGTATTCATGTCCCGTTCATGTGGTGTCGGGTTTATAGTATATTCCAAATTTCCAGTTGGAAGTGCACATGATCAGCCTACCAAGTTGTACAATCAAGAAGGGTAAATCAGGAACTGGAGAGTTTTCTGTGAACAATAATAAATTTGGTCTGAAAATACCTCAGTGAGGAAAAAGTGAGACAAGCAGTCATTACTCGAACAAGTGTCTTGCGTCTGCATTGCATTCTGCATTACTGAGGCTACTGTCAGTGCACAAATTGGTATCTCTGCTTCTTCTACAATTGATTTCTCCCTGTATGAACATCAGTACAAAATATTGGGTCCAAAAAGAAGCCTTTGCTATTTGATTCTAAGGGACTGACGCTAAAACCTGATGTTTACTGTTGATATTTTACATTAGCGGTCCCCAACCACCGGGCCGCGGCCCGGTACCGGTCCGTGTGTCATTTGTTACCGGGCTGCAGAGAAAGAATAAATCATTTAGATCATTTCTGTTGTATTGATTATTAGAGTCTGAAAGATGTTTTATTTTGAAAAACGACTGCTGTATTTATCTGCCACACCTTGAAGGCCGGTCCGATATAATGCCTTAGATTAAACCGGTCCATGGTACAAAAAAGGTTGGGGACTGCTGGTTTACATAGCTGAAACATTTTTGCCATTAAACTCCATTGTGGCTGCTCTCAACGTGACATCTAGTCATCTTCATTTGGCCAGTTGCCCATAGGAGGAAGAAAAATACACCAAACAACAGAATGGGCCACGAAATGCAAAGTACATCACCCATAACCATACTGAATACCATAGTTGGATGGTGTTTAGTACCACACTTGGTACCATACTTGGACTTGAATAGTGTTTCGGCGTTTAAGGATGATTTTTTTTCTTTTAAGGTAATATCAAAGGGACAGCTTCAAAAGAGCTTGTCCAATTAATTTTGCAATGAAGTTCTATTTGCATTTTAATGTCTTTGTATTTGGAAAATATTATCAACTGACATTTGAGTTCCAAGGTAGCAAACAATTTAACATTTCAAGAGTTAGACTAAATTGCACAGGTAAACACTTGAAATTAACTAACTGTTTGTGGCTGTACAATAACAACCACAGATTCTCAGCATGGAGGCCAATGACTGATGTTCAAAGCTTAGTATATTAAAAGGGTGGGCTTGTTTTCTCAAACCTGAAGTAACTGAAGTAAATAATTTTACCGCTATAAAAGCTTTGTCAAGAGGTACATATTCAGCCTTGGTTTGGGTTCTTTGCTGCAGTGTGATCTCTGAAGGGGGTGGAGAACAGAAAGTACTTTTGGGTCTAACAGGCTGTTTCTTTGCCCATGGTGACTGCTAAAACTTCAATTGAATTGCCCTGTGTGAATAGAAGGTAGCATTCCCTGTGAGAAGCTGATCTGTAACTCCTCTGAGTGGCCTGACTCAGTCAGGACACTCCTGCCACCATCTAAATGAATGCATTCAACATTTAGGTCAGGCTTTACAGCTTTATGTAACACAAAAGATCATACTGCTGGAAAAAAAAATCCTTAGCTGGACTGTCTTTTGGTCTGCTCAAACATGCAGTAATGGAATCAGACACAGTGTGAGATGAGGGCAGAGATAGAGACAGAAGATGAAAAAAAAGAAAAGGAAACTAGGAAAAATATGGAGTTTGAGAGGGCGGTGGGTGTGGGTGGCAGGGTGAAAAATGCAGTTTTTTCCCCCTATCTTTTCTGACATAGCTGTTACTAGGACTGCAGCCACAGCAGAGAGAGGATACAGGCCCATGTATGTTACCTGGAATTCCAGAAAGAGGCTGAGCTGCTGATCCTCTTTACGTAACTACTGACAGATTATCAAAATCGATACAGGTTCCTTCTTTCATTTTCATAAACAGGCCCCAGCTATTCGGCGGCCCTTGTTTTTCCATCTAAGCAAGGCAATAAAAAAAGACTCCCTGTGGCCAAAAAGGCTTTGGTATGAGAAAGGGAGAAAGGACTTCTCCCTAAACCAGGGGAAATGGAGCTGTGGAAGGTACAGTATATCCACTCTTATTGTTTTTTTATGTGAAGCATTGTGGTATGGCAAGTGGTATCATAACAGACAATGTATTTTTTGTGCTCTTTGAGCATATTCAACTGTACAGTACAATAAATGATGTATGATGAAGCAGGCATTCTTACAGTGTTGGACTTGAGTGTTAAACAACTTGTGTGAAGCGACATAACAAGAAGGCTCTCTAATGAATTCTGATGATAAATGTAACACAGTTTTAATATCTGCAGGATGGAATGGCACTTACCTAATTACATAATTACCTGTATTTTTGTGAGTCATAGGTCAATATTCAACTGTTTCATTGTGCTGGATTGAGAATCCAATAATCCCATCAACAAATTCGTCAATCAGACCTGCCCTTTCACTTTAATACTACTAACCTTGTATCTAAAATGGTTTCCACCACTGATTTGAACAGCTTTGCAGCAGCTTTGACACAGGTGTTTTAATGTCAAGTGGAAATAGTGAAATGGTTCCACTTCTGGCTCGCAGCATCAGTTTCATCAGTCATTTTAGCCAGACTGAGATCCAGATGACAGGGTTTCTGCAGCTTGAGAAATTTTTTAAAGCCACTCAGAATTAAATTTAAGACCAATTTTATAATAACAAAAATAGAAAAAATACGTTTGTGTTCATTGCCTTGAACCGGTTTCAGCCATGATGCAAAGTTTAGGTTATAGAGCCAATTTTCGTTACATTTGCACTTCCCTATGCTCTCCTTAGTTTAAAGTAGTGGTTTGGCTGGCGTTAGTGGTAGCTAGCTAGCGACAGTGGATCTGCTGCTCTGAGCATCTCGGGCACAAACAATATGAGTGTTGTTGGTTCCTCTGTCCTGGTCTGAGTGACGTTAACACGAGAAGTATTCTGTACATTATCAATAATCTGTAAAATTATTTTCTGAGACTTTACAATGCAACATTATAAAAAATACCAAAATCTTATTTTCCATGTCTGTAGTATTTTTAGGACTTACGAAAGATTGAAGATATTTTGATACCAATTAAGGCCCAATTTTTAGATTAATTAATTTAATGCCTTTTAAGGAACCCTGAGTACAAGATGTGGTGGAGTATTTGACACTGATGCCAAATTTCAGCTGTGTGACTCTGCTGACTGCTGCAGTTCACTCTCTCGAGCCAGACTGATGCTCTGTCCATTACATTCCTCCACTTCCTTCTTTAAATTATTTCAATACACATTTGCTGCACAAATACACCCTTTGGAGGCGATGTTGATAATTAAAAAACTTCAATATTGAATTAAATTTTTCGCAGTGATTTTGTGACATCACCACAATGCAGGACCACAACAGCTATTGAGCAAATGGTAGCATAAACTACAGAGAAATGAACAAAAGAATGCTTAGTCGAGGACATCCCTACAAAATAGAATCAAACATTCGGTTTTTATGACAACACTACCATCAATAAAGAACCATACTCACCAGAATGAAGTCTGTCTGATACGTTGACAGCATGAATACAGAGATGTTATGGTCAGCCAGGGGTGCAATGACTGATTTGGCGATTTTGGTGACTCCGATGGGCTGTGAGCTGGAGGCATTGCCGCCCCCTGACACCACGTTAAGGGCCAACCATGTGGCATCGGCAACACTGATGTGCTCTGACTCTGGCAGCTCTGGGAATAGACAAAGAGTTTTGTTAAAAAGGTGTGAATATAGAACTGTGTATATTTAACAGACCATTTCTGTACCAAAGCTAGAACTGCCAGGAATGTGCTTGCCGAACGCTGTCCCTAGCAATGTTTAGTTGTTGGCACTTGGAGGCTTCACTGTCTTATTTCTGAAAAAAGTCAGTCAGTAAGTGAGTGACATACCAATTTCTAACTACATCGAATTACAGCTACGAGGCACTGTTAGGCACTGTTATAAAATGGCACCCGACGCACCACTGCATTACAAAACATTATTTAAATGTTCAATAAATTTTTTTCTTGAACAAATGAGAAAAGTGATAATATGCATCATTTCCATATAGATTAATGTCATCTTGCTGCTGTCGATTGCTTAGCGGTCTAGCAAAATGGTATTCACATGAGCAGTGACAGCCACCATGGCTAAACAGATAAACAGTCAAAGAAAAAAATGCCACCTACAGAAACACAAAGAAAATCAACAAAAATATTATGGAAAAAGATGTTAGGGCTCTTAACACAGTTTGTTTGACAGGTGATCCCTGGGACTGCAGTGCAGAAACACTACAGCAATAAACGCTTGGCATCAAAGATAGAGACAAATTTTAAAAAATGTTACCTGTCACAGATTACCCTTTGAAATAATAAATCATAATAATGATTACATTTTATCCTTCTGTGAAGTAATAAATAGAGGGTACACAAAGTGTTAAAAGAAACACCACAAAAAAGTATGAGCTGTGATTTTCAGTTAGCACATTCAAAAGCACTGTACATAACCGAAAAGTACTATGTACTTTTCTTTAAGACTAGTTTAATTAACTACCTTTATACTTGAGAACCTTTAGGAGAATATTTGACGACGTCACAGATTACACTGGGAATTGCTTGCTTAGGTTTCATTGTTTAGTTTGACAGAAACTGGACTTGAAAAAAAGGCTTGAGCCAGCCAAGAGTAGAAAATACCTGTGCCTGTTATGCAACAAAATAGCTTGTGGTATCCAGGGTAACCAATGAGGGTCACCCTGGAAAAGGGTGTGTAATGACATGGATCCACTCACTCAGCCAACCACAAAGCCCAGCGAGTGACCGCTTGGCCTTACACCCATAATGGTACAGAAAATGAGGTAACGTGTGGTCAAACATTTCTAGTCAACGTACACGGTACTGGAGAGAATCAAAGATTACGCAATGTGATCTTTTCTTGTCGCCTGATCTATGGTTGCCACAGTAACCTGAAAGATCTACAAGTAACTGCCTAGAGAAGCCTACCTTTGAAGCCTTCCTCATCTACGATAATGGTGTAGTCCTCCGGAGTCTCTGTCAAACTGAAAAACTTACATCTGTAAAAGAGAGAGAGAAGAGCTCAGACAGTGGTTAAGTTAATCTGCGAGTGAGGCAGGTAACAGAAAAAAAAAGCTCAAGGCATGACAAAGACTGAGCAGATAATAAAACATGTCAAGTCATTTTAAGAGGTGCTGTCTCCAACTCCAGCTGCTGCTGCATCCTGAGGTTTCATGACACCAACCTCACATGTGCTAAGTCCCCATGGACAAGGGAGAAAGCAGGTAACCTGTCTCTATGAAAGCATGCAAGCATAAGATGTGCCGTGGACGAGGCTAGACTGCTAGTACTTCTAGGAATTTCTTCTTCATCATTGTGTCTAAAGGAATATGGGCTATGAGGTCTACGAGCCTCATCGCCAAGTTATCAAGGAAATACAAAAAATAAACCACGGTGGTGTTCCCCAATATACAAAGATGGAGAGATGTTTTTAATATGCACACATGCAAGATGATACTTGAACTTTTGATTTTCTCCATTCTTTGCATTTGTCATTGCAAACATTTACATTTCTGATTATTTTGTTATTTTGTTTGCTGCTTAATAATACAGCAAACAAAAATGTAAACTCTGGTTCAGAAAAGAGAGACGAGGGAGCAATAAGTCAGAAGTTGCCGACACTACAGACTTTTTTTGATAATGGTGTGCCTGTCATCTCATGTATCGTCCTGCGTTCCCCTTGGACCCCTGGACTAGGACTATTTCGGGCAATGCCTGACATCCAGACAAACAATTGTCAATCCCAAATTCAACAAACCAAGAATAATTTTCATGATGTCCTGATGTTCTGTAGGATATTGGAGGATATTGTTTAGTCAGTGGAGCCAGCTTGAATTCATTGTCCAAAAGACTCACGCAAGTCATACCTTCCTTCAGCACACCGTGCAACACTGTGCTGGGAAAAAAGCATGAACAACACAACTGTGATAATCAGATCCTTTACAGGCTGACTGTTGAATGCTTGCACTTCACATTTCACTGAAAGGTGTGAAGAACCACAGGGAAATAACACACAAGGACTCTTAACAGGCATTTCTAGAGAAGGGACATTTCCTCTTGGAACTGAATTAGCAGTCAAGTGTTGTGCAGAGTTACATTAACAGTAATGAGCACGGTAGTTTTTGTGCTGTTGGCTAGGATTATAATATAATAAAATAAACAATAAAATATAACGAAAATCTGTCTGTGTTGATAACGCTATTGTAATCACTTCCAGTCATGATCGTGTCCTTAAAACACCTATATCTTTATTTTATGTTCCTTTCTGTAACGGTGCCAAGACAATATCCATGTGTCCAGATCAACAATGAATTAGCAAATCAATGAAGAGCAATACTATCCCTCATTTAGGTACAAAGTCAATTAACACTCAGCCAGCATCACTCACATTCTATGTGCATACATGGAACTTCACAAGGAGTCTCTAAATGAGGCTATATTACTATATGAAGTATTGAATTGTGATAACATTGACAACCTCAAGCACTAAACGAGAAAAAGAGCAATCATAACAAATGATGTTAGCAATAATGAATTCAAGCAGGCCATTACTCAAAACAAAATTGATTTATTATTAGCAACATCTCATAACTATTCAAAAACTAAATGGTTCAGCACATCTAATTTGGTTTGAGTTATTGATGTGAGTTAATGAGTGCGAATATTTCCTCTGAGTGAAGTCATCTCGAGAATAGCAGAAATTTCACACAGTATTCATAAATTGTTCTTTAGCTTGTTTTATGTACTTTTAAATCAAAGCAAGCATTTACAACCACTGAGAAAATCTCTCTCTCTGAAGAATCAACGACTCCTAAGACTGGTACAAATGAGGTCTCTACTGTGTGTGAAACTGAAATGCCCCTTTAAAGACAGATGTAACAGTCGAGAAAGAAATTAACTGACCATTTCATTTTAATCATTACAATTAAACAACGACAACTATGGGCTGTCCTGATTAATCAGTTGGGGTAAATGTGGTAGTAGGCCAGAAACGCTTGAGGAACTTTTGAACTTTCTACAGAATACACAAGAGGAATTTAAATGTGCCAAAGCCACATAAGAGACACTGACATAATCCTGAGATTTGACAATAAAAGATGCAAAATTTAATGAGAATAAGTGGATCCAAACAAAAGCAGCTGAACAAGTCGAATCAGCACTCTGGCATGGGCACAGTGTAAGGTCAGATCCAGGACACAAGAGCACCAAGTCTGAGAGCAAGCATGCTCTCAAAGCAACATTATCCTAGAGATCAGTTTGTTGTTGTGGACGGGGTCTGTTGACAGGAGGAGACAGTAAGATGTGCCAATACTGTTGCTCAAGCAAAACACGGTGGCAAATACCTCCACCAACACTATGCAGTGGTCAAGATATGCCAGTTCCATGTCTGATTTACACCAAAAATGTATAATTTCTTCCATGCCTCTTTACCATTGGCAAGGACTGACCATGGTCCCTTTGTCCAAAGCCAGTCAACAAGGACAAGCCAACCAGCTGTAAAGTCAGTGACATCTGAGGGAGACATTCCTGGACACAGCCAAGATCTTAAGTCTAGCGAAATGGATGGGTGCAGTCCTTGATAGTAGATAGATTCTGATCTCTTCCCTAACCCCGCAAACACCTAGCCTCAAACAGCATACGCCATGTAAGACTAGTCTTCCCCCAAGAATTTGCCACAAGCACCTCAAAGTCCAATCTACTCCTGTGGTCCAACATGGGCAGCTTCAATCATCAAACTAACCCCGAGATGACAAATCTGAGTGAGCGTGAAAGTGCAAAAAGTTGTGGTTTGCTGACCTAGCAGTCGATGCTATGTTACACAATGGGAGAGTGAAGGTAGACATTGTGGAGGCTTGCTGTAGAGGATTTGTTGCTGATCAAAGAGGATCCAATCACAGGTAAAAAGACCTGTCAGTGCTGACTTCATAGCTGCTAAAGCAAGCAGCTTGATGGCCCTGGACAGAGAGAATGTGGCTAGATCAGTCTAGGAATCGAGATTTCACTGAAACACTGAGAAAAGAGGTACCTGGAACTAGGGCCCGACCGATTCATCGGCCGGCCGATTTAATCGGCCGATTATAGCCCTTTTCAAAATAATGATCATCGACCGGAGTTTTGCCGATTAAACGCCGATATATTCTTAATTTGTCATAAAACAATAAATGCTGTTAAGTGTCGGAGTCGTGCAGAATGATGTCCTTGCGCCGTTTGTCCAACACATGGAGCATGGAGCTGGTGGGACTGAGCAATCCTCAGTCCCACCGCTGTCTTCTCAGTAACGTACAGGAGTAAGCTACAGCCAGGCAACATAACAGGAGTGGGCTGAGCGGAGCTTGCCGACAGGTACGTTGATAACGACATTGTGAAATTAACAATAACTCAACATGTCACCCGTTTCAGATAAACTCTCTTTGCCTCGTGTCATGACGAGTGACGCTGCTTTGTTGCGTCGGTCATGCTTTTCATTTACGTTGCATACCTAAAGTTGTGCTAACCTAACTTGTCTGTTTACAGTATGTTAATAACAT
>OMLF01057173.1:0-10417 GCA_900302615.1 Holocentrus rufus | reverse complement strand
AATCTGCATTAATGTTTTTTTTTTTTTTTTTTTTTTGATTTTGGCACCTTCAGTGAGAGGCGATCATTGCTTTGGTATTATTTAATGGCCCAAGATACTTTTAGACTCAGTGTAAACTGCAGCTTTTTATATTTCTTATACTCTCATATATGTGTTCCAAACAAACTGTTTCCATAAAAATATAAAATGTACCATTTCCTGTATAGCAGAAAGACCTTTAGGTGTTTAGAACAGCAAATTTAAAAGCTTCATTAACTGTGCATAGGCTGAATCAATATTGTATGCTGTGTGGAAATACTGTATGATAGAAACTGGCAAATAAACATCTATTTAGGTTATATGAAAAAGGTACATACTTTAATTTATGGTAGATGTGAATGTTGCCTATGGAGACTCAGACAAGACTGTAGAGGTGAGAGTGGGTGTCCTGCCCATTGTCATTGCAGGAATGCTAAAGATTATTTTGTCCTGAGGGAAGTTTTTAGCATGGTATGGAGGCCATTTATTAAATAACACAGAAAGAGGCAAATGCAGGCAGGTGTTTAGGTTGCTTAAGTGGAGAGGGAAAGCAGTATAAAAGCAATGTTGGATGAATATTTATTAAATCTGAGAGAGAAAGCATGCTTTGTGATATGTACAAAACAATATAACAGTATCAAAACAATAATTTAAAAAGCTTTTTACGTGGGCTCTTCACATACAGTAGATCACACAGCGAGACAGTGGATCAGTCATATATGTGCAGGCTTTACATTGGTGCTCCATTGTCTTACCTCAGGGAGTTCATGTAATATACCACCGTTAATCAAAACAGAGCTTTATTTAACATTCACTGTTACAGTAAGAGCAGTGTTGTAGCATCATTTCAAGCATAAAGTCAGCGCTTTGCACAAATGGTTTATAAATTCACAACAAGCAGTGTGAACAACAAAATAAATAAATTATATTCTGTGATTAGTGTTTAGACTAAATATTGCATGTTGGCAAATTAAGCAACCAAGACCACAACCAAAAGCCATGCTGGACTTCATGATGTTGATTTTTCAGTTTCCTGCTCAAATGGCAAACAGGAGAAAGGTCGAAGAATACTGAGTTTATTGATGACTGTAAAGACTACACTGAACATTTATTTAACTATTTTCAAGATCAATATGTTAAATTGCACCCAAGTTGTTGAGAATCTGCTCGTTTAGATTAGATCAGCTTCAGCATTTCTTCAGCACTTCGCAGTATATTCAGTAAAAAGCCAAATTTGACAATGGTGTTATAGAGGGTAAGATTTTGTTCAGACTGACATCAGTACACTTTCAAGAGGGTCACATGCTCAGAGCAATGAGTTTTGTTTTGATAAATGATCATGTCAAATTGCATTTCTTTAAACATTGCATTACCAATGTCTTAGTCATAATTGCTTGAAAAACAGAGAGAGATATTTTTATGGCACAGCAGGTTATTGTGCCCACATCCATGTTGGCTGGTTCACCAGTCACACAATCCGTCACAAACATTGTTTCAGTCACGTTTCTCAGATATCCAAGAGTGATATTTCCAGTTGCACTAGTTGTCAAACCAATTAATTTGAGTACAAATACCTACAGGGTGTGGTGGCCAATCTGCTATGTAGCAAATGTTTTAAACCTTACTCTGTATTCGGTCAAAATGTAAACAGAGAACCTTTTATGTAATCATGACGCATTTCATCAGATTTTTCCCTAAACAAGTGCATTATTTCAAGTGCAGATGCCCTACTGGGCCTGCTGGTGACACTAGATGAAAGGACATAGGGTCACGATTTTTGCCAAGTTTCACCCTTTAACCAATGTAAATGTTCTCACCCAATTTAATTGTTTGGTCTGTTGAGAACCTGTGTTACAAAGTCCTGGAAACATTTGCCAATTAAATTGATCAAAATCAGTACTGATGGAAAATCTAGATATCTATATCTATATTTACATGATAAGATGGGAATCCTGCTCACATGTCAAAGGAGTGGTTAGAAGAATGTGTGAAGAACAAAACAAGCTTGCTCCATTATGGCGTGTCAACTGCATATGTGTGCGTGCGTGCACACACGCACACACACGCACACACACAGAGTATGTCCCTTGGGGACATAGAATCTGTAAAATTTCTATGCAGGGCCTTCGTTTGTCTTTTGTGGTCTCCTGTCAAGGTTGTGGTGTATTCCTCATTTGAGTAGGCCTCTGTTAAAAGTTCATTTTTGCGTTGAGGTGAAAGGAGGTGGAGGTGATTAGAACATACTGTTTATAAATTGTAAATTGAATTTATGTACAACCAGGTGCGCTCTCAGTGTTGTAAATATTTCCACAGGGCATGGTGGTGCTAAAAATAACATTGAATGTGGGAAAATACCAAGTTCACAGAAAGTGAGTCAGTGAGCAATCTAATAAAGTATGAACACATCTGATAGTCGTTCGTCAAAGGCAACTGGACATGCTTGCCTTTGACTCAATACTGTAAAATATCCCATGACTTGGATAGAACTCTCATTGAAATGACTACTGAACATTTATAGATTTTTTTTTTAAAGATCTGAATAATGAATCACATACCGTCGAATTAGGTACTATTTTAAATTGGATATTTTGAGAACTTTTAGCCCCACTAGTGAGCGCAGGGCTGTAAATATGGCAGTGTCGGTCGGTCAGTGACTGCTTGACCATGTTGATCTATAAACCAGTGCGCAGCTTTTTAGGTGCTAAGACAGAGCCGCAGCTTTTTGCATGCCTGGCTTCATTAGTATGCATTTCAAGTAGTGTCACTGCAAAGGTGCAAAAATAGGGGAGGGGATCAAATTGACAATGCTGAGCATTTTACTAAACTTAACAGTCACCATGTACCTGGAAAGAAAGCATGTTATTTTACACCATGGAGAAAAAGGCGCAGGGGCACAGTGACTTTGACAGTGGCTGCAGAATTGTTTGTGAGAGGCACTGTGATTTCATATGAAAGAGAATAACAATGTCATATTTGATTACAAACAGCGTGTTAGAATTTATTTTATCAGGTGAAGTATCCACTGTGCCCCTGGCTGCAAACAACCCGACCACAAGACTGAACAAAGCTACAATTTTGCACATATAAAGACCCAAAATGTGATAGAGACCCTGGTGATGAAGAAGCATTCAAGGATGGAGGGAGGGAGGGCTTCAGAAATTATTTCACTTAATCCAGATTGAATAAAAATCACCATGCTCTAGAATTTTGAAAAAAAAAAAAAAAATCCTAATGAAAGACAGAACAGAGTATATCAGCCACTCATTAAAATGCAGTTAATGTTTTTTATTCTAACACTAATGATTTAAATCAATAGACCTGATAAACTTGTGAAATAATGAAATTTTGACTATATCTTTTGAAGTTATTGTATTCTATTACTGCTCCTGAATGACATTTTGATTACTCATTTTGATAACATTTTTGACAACAGCAACTGTAAATCTTAAATTTTGAACAACCTATGAAGAAAGAGCTTCAAATGAAAAGGGCAAAAGCCATTTAATTTATTCAGTTTTATTGATCATGGATTCACAAATTTTACTTTCAGTCAGAACGTCAATCAGATCAAGTTCTTCTAGGTTCTTCTTCCTCTTGCTCTCTGGTTTGAATGTGGGACAGGATGCAGTCTGATATGCGTAGGGTGACCAGATGTCCTCTTTTACCTGGACATGTCCTCTATGAGGGTCCTAAAAAATCTTTAAATTCCTTAAAATGTCCAGGTTTTTGCTTTGCTTGTTCCACAGACCTTGTCCCACATTTGCCCCCACATAATTATTCTTAACATTGTATACGCATTAAGTATTTAAGATATAAGTTGTAGGCTATTGGCGCCGCAGTGGTCCACTTTTTTCAGAGGCACAATGTGGTCACCCTAGATATGCACCTCCGCAACTCTAATTACTCAGTTACGTGTCATAGTCATAGTAAATAAGTCGTAAAACTCGCGCCAAGTGTGCTCATTAAATTATAGTGCACGGAAATTGTTTAGCACACTCTGTAGTAAATAACCCCAACAGTTGGTCTGTTCACCATTTAGGTCATGTGATCAGAGGCTTGCAGATAAGTTTCACTTTTAGTTGGGAGACTTGGTTTCTCTTTCAGCAGGGAGAAGCCATCACAATGGTAGTTTAGTCTGTTTCCCCACTGTGGTAGTCCATCATTTTTCAGTTTTACCAGTTCTTTGCCGAGATGCATCTTCATGATGCAAAGGGACAAACAAAGTGTGGTTGGGGATACAGCAAAAGAAGCCCACAGACGCACTCCTGCAGTATTTCTATAGTCATTCAGTAGTGTCACTGCTGCTGGAAATACAGATCATGCTGTTGCTGTAGGAAAAAATTCTAGGGAAGTTAGGAAACAGTGCTTAGTCAATAGTACAACAGTGAATCATCAAATATAGCTTTGGTTTTAGTAAAGATGTGGTAGACATAGTAATATTGCTGATAAACCATCATATACTCATGGTGCTAAAAACACACATTTTCTATAATATCCTGTACAGTTTGGAGAGAGACATTTATTTTCATCTGCTCAGCCTGCATTTAGTTTATATAACATATTTAATACACATGTAAGTTCCAGCACCCAGTCATGTGTAGGCAAACAGAATCAAGGAGAAAAAAATAATTAATGACAGGATCACAGCACTATATCATTTCATATCATATGTTCATATGTCACTAACTCACTTGCAAACAAGTGACCTATTATTCAGACTGATCCAAATTTGAGAATGGAAATTGAAAATGGAAGACGTTTCCTTGAAGTTCGATTTGAATATTTCAGGCTTGCCTGGATATGCTGCGTGTCCAACATCTTAGTCGTGATTGCCTGAAAAACAGCAGGAGAGATATTTTTGTAGCACAGTAGATAATGGTGAATGCAGCCATGTTGGCCATCACCAGTCAGTCAACTTGTCATGATCTCTTAAATCACTTCATTGTATCTTAACAAAGTGACAGTTCCAGTTGTACTGTCAAACCACTTCATCTGAATACACCAAAATCCTACACGGTGCAGCACTCAGTCTGTAATGCAGGAAATGTTTTAAACCTTATTTCCTATTGACATAATCAGTAAGGCATGAGCAAAGAATCTTTTCTTTTTCTCATCATGTTTTATCTGGTCATTGTGCATTTTATCAGAACTTCTCAAAAACAAATAGTTGTACTTTAAAAGTACTTTATCTGAGTACCTGTACATGGTGGATTATACAGTAATGTAAATGTAATGTAAAAAATGCCTTGCACATCTTTTTGATATTATTGTCTTACATTTCTTTTTGATATCTTTTGTTTACCAAACACTGATTAGTGTTTAAAGGGATAGGGACATATCTCACATAAGAGACTTAGTTTGAGTGAAAGATGATCATATGTACCAGGCTAAAGGTTCAATTTAACTACATGTTGATTTCTTTAAACCGACTTATTTTGTTCCAATTTGTGTTTGCAGGGGTACGCAAACCTTTTCATGTCAGACATCCAAAGACAAGTCTTTTTCTGTTGACCCAATGCCACCCTGTAGACATACGTACATGCAGCTGGTGATTCCAAGCTGACATCATTTTGTCCCAGGGACTCTCACAAGATATTTGTTGATATACTGTAGTACTGAATTGTGTAAATGTCTATCTTGTAAATCAGACCGAACTATTCTGTTTACTTTCTGCATGAAAATATAATTTCCTTGTTTTTACTTAAATTTATCACATTGAATTCATTGAAATACTTGCTTCTAATTATTTGGCTTCACATCACTAAGTAAACTGGATCCATTATTTCCAGTCATATTTACAGTGTTAATTTTTGTGCATGAGTCTTAAAAACTAAAAATAGGAAGTACAATCTTCTTAAACACTCAAGATGTGTGTTGGGGGTGGGCAAGAAGAACTTTGAAGAAGTTTCTGGAGAGAAGCACACTCATTGTTTGATGCCAGGGAAACTTTCCTTGAAAATGTGCTCAGATAATTTAATTCATTTCTGTGTGGAAATTGTTATATATGTTAACTATGTTATGTTTTTTTGACTAAATATCACGCCGATCCTTTTTCCAGTGTGTAAAGGAACATAAGTAGGGGAAGAGTGAAACATATGATTAGAACAATTTTTGTATACTGTACCTTCTCTAAGTGGTGTGATATTTAGTGAATTATACTGTACGTAAACTATTCTTCATTTTGCTGGTGTCCTTGTGGAATCCACTTGAAGCCCCGTGGGCGTCCCCAGATATCACTTTGAGAACCACTGGTTTAGAGACTAAACAGCTGCTATTTATGCTGTAACTCCCCCAGGTCTACTGCAACATTTCCTTTTCTAAGTGTACCAGCAGATAGCAGTAAAGCTCCGGTCAGACAAATGCCCAAGCCCAAGTTAATACCAGATAGATGTTTTATCAGCTGGGAACTGGCTGCTGTTATGGACTAAATTTTTCCCCAAGCTGATATTGTACATGTTTTAATATTCTGACAATCATACAATGGGCATATACTCCTGTATTAACCAAATGACAGTGGAACCTTCACTAACATGTTGGACTGTGCCACAAAGGGCAAAATTATGTCGTCACCACTAACAGATGTAACACAAAAAATAACCTACCTATACATTTTGGAGGCTGATCACTCCATCCATTTCCTCTACAAAAAATTGCAGTGGCACCCTTTAGTCTGAAACCATGGTAACAGGAATACAGAGCGACCAACTTGCCAGACATAGAGGACATTATGAAATCCCCATTCTTTATCTTTCTTGGAGGGCCACACAGTTCTAAGTCTGGAATATAAACAAAAGTTTTCCCTGATAATTTGTAGCTGAACAGTGAAATACATGTTCAAAAGCTGGACAGTTACACAGTTCCATTGAAACCTGACAGTATTTGTAGCTTATGCTGAACCAAGATTTGATTCAGCATAAGCTTCGGTTCAGCTCACCTCTACTTTTGTCTTCTCTCCAAGCTTCCAAATTTATTGACGGTATATGTTTGCAGGACAGGTGATCAGAAGGGTATTTCCCCAGCCTGAGGGGGTCATGAGAGATTTCCTTTATGTCTGTATTGTCACAGATGATGCGAGATAGAGAAGTCTTTAAAAGCTCAGCTGTCTGTTGCTTGCTGAACATACTTGGAGCCTCCCACCAAAACCTGTAAAACAGAAATCCATCAATCAAAAAATATAACTTTTCAGTGTATTTCAAAGTTGTCTTCAAAGATTGACCTAACCATTTCCATAAGGCTGCATCTGACAGTGTACATAATACATCATCATCATCAACCCTAGAGGGTAAGTGTAAACACTACCTAATATGGACAATATACGGAATGCTTAAAAAATTAGGAAAATAATATACCTATCACCATCACGAAGTGTTTTTATTTGCTTCCCAATCAGGCAAGAGAACAGAGGGCCATTTCTTGAGCCTGGTAACAAATCTTCAGCAAGTCCTCCCACCCACACATCAATATTGTCAGGATGTTTGTACATTTTCATTATCTTCTCAGCAACTCTTCTACTTTTCATAATGTCTCCTAAGTCATCTTGTGTCTCTATTCGCTTCAGTCCACAGAACGCCCTCCAGTCATTGTATCCTGAAACACAAATGTCAGGTCTGAATGCGAGACAATCAAAGATAATTTCAGCATAGAATTTACACTTTGAAGTGTCAATAACTATAGAAATCTATATTTTTGAGTGCTTATACTGTTCAAATCTAAAATTTAATGAGCTTAGGACCACATCATGAGCTAAAGACCCCACCGACGACTATGCAAAAGCAAAACTTCTCATGATGATGGTATTTTATGAGTCATGGTGGAAAGGGGAAAGAGATGGAGATCATTATCAATGGCAGCGAGTCACAAGTGAGGTTGGGTCCTCAATGTTACTCCACTAGTGTAGGAAAGCATTTGAGATTAATTATACTCCCGCACTTATACCCTTTTTCCACACAGTGCCAATGCTGGGGCTCGGCTGGTGCTCACCTCTGCCCTACATTTTCACAAGCTTGGGAGCCAAATGAACTAAGTCAAGGATGACCACAAACGAAAGAGCTTGTGTTGCTGTTTTGTCAAGCATTAATGTTAGCCTTGCAAATACACCTAAATAGCCAGAATCAGCAGATCATGCGCATATATACAGCATGCACAGTACTAATGGCATCACATCGTCAAAGACTATGCATAAGGCGGCTGGTATGTTGTCACTTGATATAGCTGTTGCTTTACATACCTGGCCTGTCCTATTCTTTTGTGAACATGTAGCCCTGTGTTCGCATGGCTTTGCAGTACAGCTGCTTGTTGTTTACATGAGCAGATTATATATATATATGACAACTCCTGCTCCTGTTTCCTGGCCTATGAAGTTATGGTTCCTTCGCTCCAGACCAGTAAGGTTTGGGCCGTTTTTTCTGGCTGAACACCAGTGTTTTTCTGGTGACACGGTGCACATTTTGGCTCCAGCATAGACACTGGCCCCTGTGTAAAAGGGGTAATAGTGGAACCCTAGGAGAACCCTTGATATATGAGCAGTTCTGAGTATGTCTTGAGCTCGAAGCTGGCTTCTCCAAGCATCGGCTGGGGGCATAAAGACTTGAGGAATATTCTCTTTGACAGGTGGTTTGCCCTTGGGGAGTTCTTTCTTTATTAACCCAGGTCTGAGGGAATAAGCATGGCAAGAAGAGACCTTGCTGAAAGATACGTTAATACTTTGAAAAGACGCTAATGTTGAGCCTGGAGGAATAAGGATGGCTGATCACTCTGGTTATGGACTTCACGCGTCGGCAAAGTCTGGATGGTGTTCCAATTAGAACTGCTGTAGGCTGTTGTGGACAGACTTGTGGCTGGATGCAGGGAAAGGATTTGGGCGATGTTTTTTCTTTTTTTTTGGTATTTCTGCTTTATTGGAAAGAGAAAGACAGGAAAGACAGGGGAGCATAGAGGGGGGATGTCATGCAGCAAAGGGCCCATCTCAGAATCGAACACGGGCAGCTATGTTAACAGTATGTGGTACAAGTTCTACCAGGTGATCCACCAGGGCACCCACGATTTTGGAGGTTCTTTACAGAAAAGAGGTGAGTGGTACACTTGGTAATAATGTGTGTATACTATTTTGAATTTGGCTCGCAGAACAAGATTGAACAGAAGTGTAGGGCAGGTAGGGATATAGAGGTTTATGACAGTAGTAGAAGCTGAGGTTGAAGCCGGACTCCTGAACGTATGTATTTTGTCAATGTATTTTTATTCTGTTCATGTCCATATTTTGAAGTGCAAACTACCTGATGACTAAAGACAGAAAAACACTGAATTAGATTGCACAACCTCCTTACTACACCATTTTCAATTACTCTGAAATGCCAAATGAAACAAAGTAGGGAAAGGTAGTTATAAATTGGTCCTTAAACCACAATCTCCTTGTAAAACTCAGAGGATAAACCCAATTTCCCATTCCCGTAAGTAGGAAGGGAAGTGTAAATCTTTCCAAGATGTATCTGCCAGGGCACAAAGGAATATCCAAGGAAAATGGGGGGGAAAGACAGCAAGAGCACACGGCATAAGTGAAGACTAATAATAGCAATAACAGTAATAAAAATAATGATCAGAAGAAGACCAAGAAGAAGAATTCTAGACTTAAATGCGGAAGTTTAATGTACTGGTGAAGTGATTAGTCAATTCTTCAATTAATCAAGACACAAAAATGTAGTTGATAACAATTTGATAATTGCTTGCTGAGTAATTTATAAAGTGAAAATGCCAAACATTTGCTGATCACAGCTTCACAGAGATCATTAAATGCTAGGATTTATTTGTTTACTCTTCTCTGTTCACATCATAAGAAAATCGACACTTCTGGTTTCTGGCTTCTGGTGAGACTAAAGAAGCAATTTGAAGACTTCGCTTTGATTTCACTTTGATTTTTCAGTATTTTGACACTTAATAGTCAATTAGCAACAATTTACCGATTAATCAGAAAAGCTCCTCCTTGAACCGCCACCTTATCGTAGTGGAGGAGTTTGAGTACCCGAATGATCCTAGAAGCTATGTTGTCGGGGGCTTAATGCCCCTGGTAGGGTCTCCTAAGGCAAACAGGTTCTAGGTGACGGGTCAGACGAAGAGCAGTTCCAAAGCCCCGATGATGAGCGAACGAACAAGGACGCATACGTCGCCCGGATTGGCGTTACCGGGGCCCCACCCTGGAGCCAGGCCTGGGGTTGGGGCTCGCAGGCGAGCGCCTGGTGGCCGGGTCTTTGCCCACGGGACCCGGCCGGGCACAGCCCGAAAGAGCGACATGGGCCCGCCTTCCTGTAGGCCCACCACCCGCAGGAAGGATCAGAAGGGGCTGGTGCGTAGTGATATGGGTGGCAGTCGTGGGCGGGGGGCCCAATGACCCAATCCCTGGACAACG
>OMLF01057171.1:3239-16848 GCA_900302615.1 Holocentrus rufus | reverse complement strand
GGGCTGGTTGGAAACTGTGGGTGAAGAAAGCGCAACTACCAAGCCACTGAGCAGGGCATTTAACTTCCACTGTTAAAGTGGAACAAGAGCAGAGTGCAACTGTGCAAGGTGTGATAATGTTGAATGGAAAGCAAGGCAGTACTGGAAAAAAGCACAGCACTCTGAAGAAAAAAAAGGTTCAAAATAAAAAATCGGGCAAAAAAATTCACAACTATAATTTCCTCTGCCACTGATGAATTCATTACATAAGGCGTGAAAGGAAAAATAAGTCTTAGCAAATCCCACAATAGTCAACCTGTAAGATAGAATGTCTTGCTTACTTCAGGTACTGTTGGAAATATCGCAACTAGGTGACGTGAGTTCATGAGTGACCTCACAAAGTCGTCAGTAAGGCTGTCTGTTCGGCGCATAGATATATAAAGAGAACGTTCGGCTTTAGGTTCGGCGTCATAAATTAATTAAAGGCTTATGAATTTATTAACCATAGGACCCAATTAAATGGTTATAGGCTACTAATTACTGTATGTTTACACTAATTTATTTTACTTGTGGGCTAGTTGGCGCCTATATAGCTATTAAAATACACTACAATTTTAGCTAACAGCAAAATATGTAAAACAATCCATCCCCGTTGTAGCCTTTATTGTCCTCGACTTTATCATGCCGCTGCAGCACAAAGAAGAATGATTTCTATGAATGATTTCTAAAATAAAATATCAGCCGCATCAGCCATTTGACACATGGTACAAGGCTATATCGTGTCACTATTTCTGACCGTGGCGCTATTTTAGACTCCTGAACCCGGAATTTCGGAGCTTACTTGCAGCTCTTTGAAGGTAGCATCTCGGGCTTTCCTCGCCGTTGGCTGGCAGAGCCGCCGTTCAACACCTGCGCCGCCCAGAAGCATTGAGAGCGGCAACGACGAGGAGGGGGTGAAGGTATGGTGATGAGGGGAACAGTTAGATGGAGCTGAGGAGCAGCAGCAGTGTTTTCCCTCCTCACTGACTGAAGAAACGCAGCGTGGTGTCTCGGCCAGTGAGCGCTGCATGCGAACGCACACTTGAACACAGCCACTGGGAGAACGATGCACCAGCACCACCGCCGCTCCACACTGTCGTCGCTGCTAGCCAGGTACTGGACCAAAGAACAAGGACGTCGTTAACGTAACAAAATCTAAACTTGTATGTATGTGCTGTGTGCCGTTCCTGCTGGTCCCGCACGCAGACGAACGAGAAGATGCTGAGCCGACTGATGAGTGGCAGCATCAGGAGTCTAGACAGAGAATGCAACTGTACTGTGAGATTGCTGGACGATTCGGAGTACACCTGCACGATTCAGGTCAGTGGGGACAAATATTTCCTCTATATGAAATCGACCTGGTAACCCATTTGCTGAGGACGTTTTATTGATGTGTAGCCAAACAAGCGGGTGACGAACAGGTAAAATGACGTTCCCCGATTCACTCCCCCCAAATCTATTGTAAATATGTAGATGTCCTAATTCATAATGAGATGTCATATCACTTAACTCCCCCTGCCCAAAATTACCCATCATCTCTTTGGATGCTGTTGCTGTGTGTCTATGATAAGGCCTATGTCATCATGGGGCTGCAGACCTGATGCTGCTTTCGTCAGAGACGTTACCTGTGCGGACATCCCATGACTGCATTTGGTGTGAGGCACGCACCTGCATTGCGTAGCAAATTCAGTGGCTATCCAAAAGCAATGTTTTGTACTGCTCGATTGGAAGGTGTATAGTGTCGAAAAAAAAAAAAAATTTTAATCTCTGTGTAAGCTGTTGACATTTCAGCAGCAACACAGGCTTTACGTGCATTGATATTAATGCCTTATAAAACTAATCTTGATAATCTGATCTTGAGTGATGCATTTCCAGTCAAGGGCTCAGCTAGAATGTTCACATCCTCTGGCAAGGTGAGACAGGGACAGACCAGAACCACCATTTAGTTCACTTTTACTTGGAGAAGTAAGATAGTTTTTCTACTTAAATAAAGGAAGACCGTTTCCTAATTTGTATTAGATGCAATACGCTCTCCTCTCCCCTCCAGAATGACCATGAGTATGACCAAAGAGTACCGCTCTGCTGTTGTGGGAAAACCTTGTAACTCCAGTTTAGCTGATTTTCATGCATTTACTTGAATCTCTTTACTCGGGCAGGCATACAATAAGGTTTCAAAAATGCATGGTTGTCAATCAAAGTTAAGATTTTGAATATGCAAGGCTTTCACACAACATCAGAAATAAGACCACAGGGTCATACACTCCAGATCCAGATGCTCTTGGGGTCCCCACAGGTTTGGGGCAGTTTGTGAAATACCTGCTAGCAACCAGGCAGCTTACTTTCTCTTTGACAGCTTTACTGATGAGTAGCCAACCAAAATGTTTTTAATTTGTTCACATCCTCTGGCATGTTTAACCACATTGTGCAAGCCATGTTAGCGTTGATTAAAGAGGTGCTCTTTAGATGTACAGTAGGTAACAGATGAGTCAGAATAAGCCAATGCATAGGAATCAGGACGCCTTTGTAATTATACATTAAAATGAAGTTTAAAATACAGTAATTCCCAACAAAAATGCCCAAGGCAATATTTTATTTCAAGAATTGAAATTCCTTCATCCTTCATGTCACAAAAGTAAATCAAAAATCCTACGGGACTATGCATTACAAGTGCCCGGGAGAAAAAAAAAGAAAAAGTTATATATATATATATATAGAGAGAGAGAGAGAGAGAGAGAGAGAGAGAGAGAGAGAGAGAGATGATTTTTTGTTTCAGCCAATAGTCAAACATTGATTGTTTGTAGATTTAATTTATCCTGAAAGTCACTTAATTAGTCACATTCAGGATAGCGTGTTGTCAGTGTCAGCGGTTTCATTATGATGCTATTTGCCTATTCACAGTCTTCTGTTCATTGAAAGGCATTTCATCCATTTATCTGGCAATTCATACATTCATTCATCCTAGTAATAATTTATTTGGCATATTTTCAACTTCAATGAACCAGTCAATCAATCAATCACCCACTCACTCGCTCACTCATTCACTCACTCACTCACTCACTCACTCATAATTTTTCCCTAGTCAAACCTCCTTGAAGTATTTCTCTTTATTTCTTGTTCTCTTTGGAGTTGTCTCAAAAATCAATTGTTGTATTGATACTGAGGGAGGGAGGCATGACTAGAGTCAATAAAGAGACTGTATGTTTATGAGCAAGAGCGCAGGAGAGAGTGCAAGCAAGTGATGTGGATTAGTGTGTGTACTACCTCCTTTGAAGATCAAGTGTGTGTATGCGTGCGGCCTTTTGTGTGGGTGTATTAGTAAGAAGTCTGGTTGTGTGCATCATCCAACCTGGTTGTTTGAGTTGCTGGAGTTGGTATTTGATGCCCATTACTCAGAGGGATTCTTTCACTGCTGAATAAGGCATGACAACGCACAAAGACCATCACCTGCTCATTTCTAGGATCTGACGGCAAAGGCAAATCAAGCCTTTTAATGTCAGGATAACAACTTAAAGTGGCAGTGCTCTGGGAACCAGTGAAATGGGGATTTTACACAGGTCTCAGGTCTTTCCCTGTTTCCCCTCATCCTGTCAGGAACTAAACAATATCGCCAACAAGTGCAGAGCCCACACAGCTAATGTTTTTAACTGGTGTAGGATTACACTGTCAAATGAATTGTGGTAGTGACCATCAGTTCAACGTTCAATAGCTGGTGTTACCTTTCTGTTGGCACATTTCATTATTTCCACTCCCACAAGGCTATTGACAAAGGACAGAAATGGGATTAAATGAAGGCATCACGGTTGTTGTTTGCAACAATAGTCATGTTTAGCTGGCATTAGAATGTAAACACGACTTTTCGAGATCTCTAGCAATGCTTTTCACATAGCATCTGAAAAAACAGATAAACGCTGGCGGGTATGGAATTTTTCATCCGCTGAAGGGACATCATAATGACCAGTACTGGAGTGTGACAACTTTGTTGGCACAGGAAATGAGAGCGGATGACTGTTCTCCTTTTCTGGCTCACAGTGGAGATGTTGCCCAGAATAAAGGGCCCTCATGGGGTTCAACAGGGGTCACGCTTCCCATTTAGCTCGATTAGCCTATACTTCGAACCTCTGCTTCTGCTTGTTGTACTGAATTCACATCGCAGGGGAGAGATGATGTGACCTTAATAGGAAAACATTGTGAGGTGTGGAGTACAGTTGGGTGAAAAGCACATGTGAAGGAGGAGAACAAACAATAAGGAAACATTAAAACTGTTTTTAGCTGTTTACCATCACTCATCCCCCGCACTCTGTCCATTTCTTCCCCTACTCTACTGGCATTAATGTTAATAACTACATTGTGGCCCTGGAAACACGTGGATGACAATCATGTTCCATGTCTCCGTTGCTTTCAACACTGTTCAGCCCCTTCTGCTAAGAGGGAAGTTCAGATGTGATGCAGATGGACCAAACCATGGTCTCCTGGATTACAGACTCTATAATAGGTGGGCCACATGTTGTTCACCTCTGGAACTGCGCATTGGACGTGTTGCAAAGTAGCATGGGGCCACTCCAGGGGACTGCATGTCAGTCATAGTTTACATCTCTGACTTCAGATTTTGACTGTCAGGGTGAGTTGAGGCAGGAGGCACCCCAGCCTGATGTTCAGTGCAGATAATCCTGCAGTGTGAGCAGGCTCAAGACTGATGGTACTAGAGGCTCATAGGGTCACCAAAATTGAGAGGGTCCATCCTCTGGCTAGCATAAATATGCTCCCCATATTTCATGGTAATCCGCCCTGTAGATGTTGAGATGTTGTGTACAAGTCAAATTCTGGCCAGATGGTGGCGATAGAGGGAAAGGACATGAATTTAACCAAACTGACAGGGTCCATTGTCTGGGGAGCATGAGTGTGCTCACCAAGAGTTTGGGTCAATTTTAGCAGGTGATATACCAAGTTAATTTTAAATGATTGCTGTTAATAGCTTATCTGTGGCTTGAGAAGGCGTCTGGTGCATGTCTCAAAAGCAACATGGCTCTCAGCACCAGAGGGAGATATGAAAAAGATAAAAACAAGCCTATAATCAGGAAACATGTCTCTTTGCAAGACAAGACAAGCTTTTGTTCTTGTTTTTTTTTGTTTGTTTGTTTGATTTTTTCCTTTTCGCGTTTAATAGAACTCACAACAGGCAGCAGATGTTGAAGGCAGCGCAGGCCTAATTTTTATCCACAAATCCAGTGGATGTTATAACTCCTTAGATCCTCTCAGCAGGGCTTTTGCAGTCATTGTAGAGACTTATGGCTTCAAACAATACGTCCATGAACGTATTGTCCATGAACCCACTCATTCCAGTGGCAACACTTTAGACATTATCTTAGCTCACGGTTTAGATGTTTCTTGTGTCGTAGTCTCTCCTCACACTGCTGCCCTATCTGACCATTACCTTATTACATTTCAGATAATGCTTTCATCTCCTCTAGTTAATCCACCATCTACCACCGCTCTTAGCTCCCGTCGCATTAACTCCGCCACTGCTGCTACGCTTACTGACTTGCTGCCTCCAGCCCTTATGTTGCTTGATGATTAAGGTAAGGTATGGTCAGGTAAGGTAAAACTTTATTGATCCCCCGAAGGAGAAATTCAGAGTATCGGAGAAAAGACGGAGCTGCTGCGTCTGGCTGCCACCCGGTGCGGTGCCAAAAGAGGATTATCAGAGTTCGTTGAATGACTTGGCAGATGGTCTAAACTCCACTCTCCTTAGCGTTATCGATTCAGTAGCACCACTATTTACAAAACACAGGCGAAGACACTCTACACCATGGTTTAACGATGATACCTGTGCGCTTAAGCAGGCATGGAGAAAACTAGAGCAATACTGGCATACCACACTAAACCAGTCTTTCGCCTTGCCTGGCATGATCACTTAGTCCAGTATAAATGTGCCCTTTCTGCAGCTAGATCTGCTTATTACTCCAAAATTATTGACCTAACAAAAATAATCCTAGGTTTCTTTTCGACACCATATCCAAACTTACCCAAAATCAACCTCTTCAGCCTAGCTCTATTACTGCAGACGACTTTGTTATATTTTTTACCAGTAAAATTGACGTAATTCGAAATGATATAGCTAATAATTCGAGCAACCAGCTTGCCAGTGCGTCCCCTATTACTGTTCCAAAGACCAATCATGTTGTGCACCCCCTCACTCAATTTGACACCATTTCACTAGATGCTCTCTCAAAATTGGTGCACTCAGCTAAATCAGCTTTCTGTTTGCTAGATCCCTTACCTGCTAAACTCTATATAGAACTCTTCCCAGTCCTCGGCCCAACAGTGCTAGATCTGCTAAATTTATCGCTTAAATCGGGAATTGTACCCTCCTCTTTTAAAATGGCTGTGGTCAAGCCGTTGCTTAAAAAACCTAACCTTGATCCTACGGTCTTAAATAACTACAGGCCAATCTCTAATCTCCCATTCCTCTCCAAAATAGTTTTTTTTTTTTTCCATATTTTATTTATAAGTTTTCATATCACAAAAGGGGCAATCAAGAACAAAACAAACAGCAATGAGCAAATCCACCCACCCCTCCCCCCAACCAGAAAGAGGAAAAGAATAAAAGAAAAAAATTGTAATAATAATAACAAAAATAAATAATAAAATACTAATAAAAAATGATAAAATAAAGTAATAGAAAAGGAGGCTCTCGTTGGGAAGACAAACCGAGAAGGATTAACATCTGTCATTTTCTCTATGCACATAGTTGTACATTCCCGAGATACAAACACAGACACAAGAACGAATCCAGAACTGCACCACAGGAACCAGGTGGTTTTAGATAGGTAAGACAAAAAAGGTTGCCACATTGCATCAAAGACAGCTGAGTTGAAAGAAACAGCATATCTGATAACCAAGTCTTAAATGAGGGGACATGTTCCTTTTTGCAACAACCATGCCATATTGGATTGTTTTTTGTTGTGAGGGTGTAAGAGTTTTAAGGTTAGGTTTAATACCTAGAATGGCACCGCATGGGTCTGGTGAAATATTGCATTTATATATATCGGAGAAGCAATTGAATATGTCAGACCAGAATCTGTTTAGTTTGGGGCAGGACCAGAAAAGGTGGCACAAGGTGCCCTCTGCTGATTTACATTTAGAGCACATAGGAGAGACAGAAGGGTAGAAAGAGTGTAATCTGGTGCAGGAGTAGTGTAGTCTGTGGATTACTTTAAATTGGATGAATTGGTGTCTGGAGTTTATAGAGCAAGTGTGGATGGCTTTGAGGCAGGTTTCCCAGCTTTCCTCACTGATTGTCAGATATAGATCTTTTTCCCAGGCTTCTTTTAAATATTGTGTAGAGATGGGATTATGTGTTGTGAAACAATCAACAAATCGAGAGATGAGTCTTTTTGAGTCAGGAGCCTGGTTCATAAGTGTAGGGAGGATTGGGAGGGAGTGCATATTTTTCCTTAAGTTGTGTAAAGGTGGCAAAGGTGTTGATATAAAGGTTTCCTATGTTGGCAATACCCTTGTGTCTCCAAGATGTGAATGTTCCATCTGTGAGTGAAGGGGGAAAGGCATGGTTATTGCAGAGAGGAGCAAAAGCAGAGGTTTCGGGTAAATTAAATACTTTTCTTATTTGATACCAGATTTTTAAGGAACTTGCAACCATAAAATTATTATCAGTAATGGAGGATGGAGATTTGGTGAGAGAGAAGAGGAGTGCGGGAAGAGAGCTTTTCTGTAAATCTTGTTCAATTGCGAGCCACGGGGGGTGGGAGTGGAGACTTTACCTGGGTGAGCGTGTTGCCAGTACATCAGTGCCCTACAGTTTGCAGCCCAATAATAATGCTGGAAGTTAGGCAGGGCAAGGCCTTCTGCCAGTTTGGGTTTAGTTATATGTTTCTTAGAGATACGATGCACTTTAAATCCCCATTTAAAAGGAAGAACAACAGAGTTTAGTAATTTGAAAAAGGCCAGTGGTATAAATATGGGTAAGTTTTGAACGAGGTAAAGAAGCCTAGGGAGTGCCACCATTTTGACTGCGTTGACACGACCTATCATCGATAAAGGTAGCAGTCTCAACGTCTCGATATTCGACTTGAGTTTTTCTATCATGTTCAGAAAGTTCAGCTTATAGATCTGTTTAGGATCTTTGGGAAGAACAATTCCTAAACATTTAATTTTATCTATGGTGATATGGAAGGGCAAAGATTTAAGAAAGCTAGAGCTCAAGTCACCTTTAATAAGCATTAACTCGCTTTTGTCAAAATTTACAGTGTAGCCAGAGAGTTTACCAAAAGTCCTGATGAGTTCTAGAAGAGAGGGCAGGGATTCTTCAGGGTTAGAGAGAAACAGAACTACATCGTTCGCGTAAAGGGAGATACAATGATCAACGTTACCCAGTGTTAGTGGAGCAATGGAGGAATGCCTTCTTATACAGCAAAGGGTTCCATGGTGATCACAAAAAGAAGGGGGCTCAGGGGGCAACCTTGGCGGCAGGAGCGCTGTAATAGTAAGTTAGGTGATTTGTTGTAATTAGTGATGACTGAGGCAGTGGGGAGGCATATAGCATTTCAATCCAACCAGCAAAGAGCTCACCCAGGCCAAACTCCTTTATCACGGTTAAAATGTACTTCTATTCGACTTGGTCAAATGCTTTCATGGCATCAAGTGCGAGAATAGCAATTTTGGAATCCTTGTCATACTTGGAGTACATTATATTCATCAGACGTCTAACATTAAAAAAGGAAAATCTTCCTGGAATAAATCCAGTTTGATCGTGATGGATTATACTTGCAATACACTTATTGAGTCTAATCGTTAGGATTTTAGTGAAAACCTTGAGATCACATCCAAGTAGGGCGATAGGGCAGTATGAAGCTGGGTCGGTATCATCTTTGTCTTTTTTTAATATCAGAGAAATATGGGCTGAGTATAAAGAATCGGGAAGTCGGCCTGTTGCAATCGAATGGTTAAACATCCTCAACAATATGGGTGCTATCTTGTCTGAGAATGCTTTATAAAACTCTATGCTAAAGCCATCCGGACCTGGGGCTTTTCCGCTAGGGAACGAATGAATGGCTTCTATGATTTCGTGCAGAGTTTTATTTGCATTCAAGGCAGATTGTGCTGAGGTGCTAAGTTTAGGTAAGTGGAGGGTATGGAGGAAATCCAACATCTGTGTAGTGTCCGTCGTAGTCTTAGAGGTATAAAGGTCCTCATAGAATGTACGAAAGCATTCATTAATTTCTAATGGGTCTGTCATGATGGTTCCTATTTTGCTTCTAATTTTAGGAATGATTTTGCTAGCCTGTATACTTCTAAGCTGACGTGCGAGTAATTTGTCTGGTTTGTCGGCCAATTGAAAGTGTTTTTGTTCAACCTTTAAGCCATGCTCACCTGGTGAGTGAGGATTGAGTTATATTTGAATTTTAGTTTAAGAATTTCATTAAATATAGAGACTGCACTAGATTGTTGATGGTCATTCTCGAGAGCTGACAACTGTGTTTTGATGTCAGCCATTTCTTTATGTCTGTCCTTTTTTAGTTTAGCCTCATAGGCAATAATATTACCACGCATGACAGCTTTAAAAGCTTCCCAAAGGGTTGAATCGGATATATCGGGAGTGTCATTGTGGGAAAGATAGTCTGTTATTGAGCTGGCTATGTGTTGATGAAATTTTGTATCATTAAGTAATAAAGGGTTCAATCGCCAATCATAAGTGGGCTTAGTTATACCAAAGTTTATTTTTACTTCTACTGGGCCGTGATCGGAGATTAAGATGTTGTGGTATTTGGATGAGATTATGTTAGAGGTTAGTTTGGCATCAGTAAGGAAATAGTCAATTCTTGAGCACGATTTGTGTATGTGTAAAAAGAAAGAGTTGTCTTTGTCTGTTGGATGTTGTTATAAATGCTTGTGAAAAAGCCGATCAAGAGCAGTCAAAGTCTACAGAAGACCTCAGTCCTGGTGTTTCATGGGTTCAGACAAGTTTGAACATGTAAGCACTTCCGAGTCGCTATACTATTATTTGAACTATAAGATGTTTGCAATGTGCCACAAGGATATGAATGCAACACCACTGTAGCTTTGAATTTCTTTTCCACAAAATTGATGGAAAGATGAATTTCTGGTGATGCTGTATGTCAGGAGACTCAGCTTTGCTTCGTTTGTGTAATTTTTCTTATTTATTATTAGCCATAGGCCATCTACCATAGTATCCTGGCTATATTTAGTGGGTGCAGGTCCAGAGTGCTTCTCACAGTCAAAGTAAATATCAGTGCGTCTGAAAAAAAAAAAAACCCAAAAAACATTCAGGTCAAAATTTGGCAACTACACTTTTTGAATTGAGTTATCACAAGCTGTAGCTGAAAGAGCTAAGTAGTAGCAAAGTTGCTGCACTGTCTGATCAGTCCCACACTCCATTCAGTGAACTGTTAAGGGCCCTCATATTGGATGCTATAACTCCAACTCCGCATTCTAATCCCCAACGGTTTGATCCACGCATGAGCCTATTTTTGTGTCCTGAGCAAAGCACAGGCTCAGCAAAACACAGGGCTTGGCACCCTTCCACCCTAAATTCAACCAGCTTGTACTTTTGTAAGGGTCGAAACAAGAAAAAAGTTAAACAGCCAGAAACTCAAGGAAAATGGAGGAGAAAATAACCCTTGCTGGATCCGAATTCGCTGAACTGTATAATACAGCTTTCAGAGTATATCAGGATCTCGCAAGAAAGGTGCACCATGTGAAGTTGCCCAAAATCGATTGAAGTGAAGACCCTTTAAACTCAGCTAACAAAAAAAACGCATGTAATTTGATGGTTGAGCCTACATGGTCCTCACTATCGGACTAGATGATAGACTGCATGCTCTTTCGAATTTTTTGTCAACAGAGTCTAACTGGCACTCACTTAAAGGTACAGTGTGTAGGATTGTGAGCCGAAGACAGAAATGGGATATAATATTTATAAACATGTTTTTTTTTAATGTATAAAAAACAAATGAAGAATCGTAGTGTTTTCATTTTATCTACATAAGCCCAGGTCTCAGTTTTACATGGACTGCCATCTTGCTTTGCCATTTTTCTACAGTGGCTCAGATGGACAAACCAACTCAAAGTACTTTGCGATTGCTGGAATTGCTACCCATGGGGGCCCATTTAGAAAGGGGGGGTATTGCCATTTTATTTTTGTTGCATTCCGCCTTGTGACCATCATTAGATGCTGCTAAATCCTACACAGTGATACTTTAAGTTGACCTTAGGTAATTCTGCATAGTGCACCTTTAAACGATGCTGTGGCTAGCTAAAAGCTTTTTACAGTGACCATCTCAAAAATCCAAAACCTCACCTATTTTGCACACTCCTCACAACAGACTCAATGTTCCATGAGCTGAATCAAGCAGCGAATGGGATACGTGCAACGGTCGTAATAGGTTTGTTAAGACAATGGAGGCCTTTTCATAACATGAGCTAAAAGATGTAGGCTATATAATGAATGAGACACTCAATAGTATTGATGTTGAGCAAGGTTATTGAACCTTTTCAGTCAGAGATTCATATGAACGATTTATCACTCATGACTTATGAAAATAGAGTTCCTACCATGTGGAGACCGAAGAGGCCTACCAATCTGGGAGTTGTTTTGGGTTCTGACCTATAATTTAATAGGAAAAGCCATTAATTTATGGGTTGTTAGATGCATTAAAGCCATTTGCTCTGAAATGGTAATCATACCATGCACCAAAAGATATAGATTAGAGAATGAAAGCAAGATGGATGATAGAACAGCATCGACTCAGAGAGGCATACCTGATCACTATGAGTAAGTAGTTCCGCCACTTGGCACAGTCCAAGATCCTCTGTTGCCCACTAATGAAATTAAGGCTGCTCCTTTGAAGCCAAATGCAGCAACTTGGAAGGAGTTCCTTTTGTTTTGCAATGTGGATGCATTATTGAAATAGGTTGCTCTTGTCTCCTAAGTGGTCTCCCTGCACTCATATAGTTTTCTGCTTGGCATGCACTGCTAAAATTGGAATAGAGGGTGTAACATGTTTTGTTTTCATAGTGTCTGGTTTTCTGCCTGTGTTTTCTTCACCTCACAGGTTTCAGACTAAAGTAATAATAATAGCTAAAGTTAGCAATAGGTAATCCCTAAATCACATAACAAGCTTATTCATCGAACAAACAGCAATTTACAAATGATTTTAATGGTTTGTTTTGTTCCTGAAATGCGGGGCTTGCCATCCCAGATAAAACAAATAGTGCCAAAATGTCTAATAACAGGAAGGTGTCTGAAAGTCAATTTTGTGTGCTATTCTGTGATTGGTGATTGTTGTTATGCAGTTAACTGCAACTACCCTTGATTTATCCTTGACACATTACAATACATTTCATGGTCATGACACACTATAAACCCATCAGGGAGAATGTCAGCTGTCAGTTAGAGGCAGAACTAGAGAATGGTACTGGTAGGACACCAATGCTTAGATCCTCTATGCCTTTGTGGCTCTGATCACCATCAGTCAAAATCATTGGTGCTTCATGACAAGTGTGGGGAAGTTATAGCCTAGAAGTTAGAAACCCGGCCTTGTGACAGGAGGGGGGCTTGTTCAAATCCTGGACCAGTTGGGAAATCAATGAATGAAGACAGCAGCTCCAGTGGATCTGCTCATTGGCTAACAACTGACTTGCTGTATTGGACAGCTCCCAGGTGTAAGGTAATGTGACTAAATGGGGGGCATTTTTAAAAGTTCAGTGTGTATCAGTTTCAAACATGTATCACTGTCAAAAAAATAGTGGTACATTAGTAAAATCACCGTAAACAAATGAGCCTGTGGTCCTATTGGTAGTCTCTGTCACAAACCAGTGGTAGGCTTGTAAATGCTTGTGATTTTCAAAATGAAGACAATAAACCCAATTGCTTTCTGTCACAAATTTAAGAATGTATTGCTACTTGACCTGTTCTGTGAATTCCGATCTGGTGGAACATAATGTAAAATGAAGTGGACAGTAGAAGCCAATGGTCTTCTTAACAGTGGCTTTTATTGTTGACTGTAATCACATTAATTTGTCAAAATTGATATGGTAATGATTTGTTGATGTTAAAATGCAGTTTGAAATCATCACAGCATTTCAGCTAGGACCACTTTAGTCCAAGAAATAGTTTATTAGCAGCATACAGCATAATTACATTTAACATAATTTAGATTTTGGCGGTATGGCTCTGTTCTGGGTCCCCTGCCCTTCCATGTACATACATGGAAAGCCTTGAGGCGGAACCTCCCTACCCTTCCATGCGCTTGCATAGAAAGCCCAAGGTAGGGAGAGCAGCAGCAGCAAAATCCCTATAGGGAACAGAACAGAGCAAGCATCAATGACACAAAGTGACACTGAATAAGTCAGGTAGCATGAAGGGAGGAGCTGGGGAGGAGGTGGGTTGCAAAGCGGCTTGCAAGGAGGCAGCGAGGGCGAGCAGGCAGGCTAATGCAGCTTAAATAAGGCGCCCTGTTTGAGCTTTGCCAATTGGATGCTTAGCAGGGAATCAGCTGAGCATCAGCTGATGTGGGCTGGGTTTGGCAACTGATGAAGGTTAGGCTTAACGGCT
>OMLF01057170.1:879-11874 GCA_900302615.1 Holocentrus rufus | reverse complement strand
GCCTCTCCATTGCATTCACAATCACTTGTGCCTCCTAGATGTATAAATGGATCAATGGTAAATGGACTGTATTTATATAGCGTTTTTCTAGTCTACCGACCACTCAAAGCGCTTTACAATGTACACTTCACATTCACCCATTCACACACACATTCACACACTAATGGCAGAGGCTGCCATGCAAGGCGCCAACCAGCTCATCAGGAGCAAGTAGGGGTTCAGTGTCTTGCCCAAGGACACTTCGGTGCGGTCTCTGGAGGAGCCGGGGATCGAACCAGGAACCTACCGGTTCATAGTCGACCGCTCTACCTCCTGAGCCATGCCGCCCCAGTTGAACTGGCTTGGTGTTACACTGTGACAATTAAGTATTTCCTTCATTTTTCTGAGCAGTATTATGTCATTAGGGCCTACTTATCCCGTTGTAGTTTGCCATTGTAGTTTGAGCATGTATGTGTTGTGCAGCTCTTTGCAATGGTATGTTTTTTGGCTCTTTATACTGGACTGGTTAGATAATATACACAAAAATGCATACACATCCACACAACTGAGACCTAGCTGCTAGAAAGAATATGTAGAAGAAAATATTTAGCAAAAAGTATACTCTGGTGTGAAGAAATCAAAGAATATAACCTAAACATGTAATTATGTGTGCATTTTAATTGAAGATATGACCACCTTTTGTTTTTCTGAGGCTGGAGAGCTGAGATACCAGTATAATTGAGTGAGTGGCCTTGGGGCCGAGTGCAGGCCCTGTCAGTGTAACTGTGTCTAAATTTAGATGGCGGTCTTGCAGTTTGATGTAGCTCCTTCCAGAAATATAGGCAGAAATCTTGGGAAATTTTCAGTCAGGAAGATTCCCAGGGTAATGCCCACAACAGGTGGCGTGAAAGAGGGACATCAAAGGAAAGAGGAGAGTATATAAGGAGAGACACCACTCACCCCACAGGCACAGGCATTCAGTCTTCGGCATCCTGTCTCAGACGCTGTCTATCATTTCATTACTTTTGCCTATCATTTTCCTACTTTTGTCTATCATTTCATTACTTTCGTCTATCTGCTTGTCAGTTTATGTCTGTATTCTGCTTCCATGGACCAGAAGTGCTCTTATATGGATATACTGCAATAATTAACCTACTACTGCACCAGATTCTGCGTTCTTGAGTTTCTATTGGACATTGTTTAATAGTAAGACCCTGCTGCAAGAAGAAGAAAATATGTAGAGGAGACCCGGTATCCATCTGGCCCAGATGCGGGGCTTCCCCCTCTACAAATATCAAAATGTTAGAAAACCTTCCTCTAACCCTAACCCTGTGAGTGAAACAGGGAAGTGGCGTTTTGACCGCCATGAAGCAAAACAATGCACTATGACAAGTGGAGAACAGAGAATACATCAGTATAGTAACAAATTATCTGGCAAAACACATAAAAAAAAAGAAACATGATTTTAAACAGAGTGGGTCTTTAATAAAAACTGCCTGTTTCTATTTGCCAAACAGCATATGTGCAATGGTTTCAAAATACAAAACACATTCATATGAAAATAATATTGTCATAATATATAATATAATATAGTATAAAATAATATAATAAATGTCATTACATGTCATTATCACCACTGAGGTTTGCTAACTCAGGTGATACCAATATGTGGTGTGGCCCATATGGCTAGTAACAATACAAAACTCGAAAAGTCATCTGCCTACTTTTAGGGCCACAAATGGATAAATTATATTTTTCCTGAATCCTTAGAGTCATGGCAGTATTCTGGTTTTTGAATTTTGTGTCTTTGATGTTTGTAGATGGCACAGTGCTCAAATACACACTATGGTATGTGTTGTTGACATTCTGAAGAGTTCTCATAGCCTCTTTGTTTATCAAACAGACCAACAACTGGACTGAAAGCTTAGACAGTACCCATTAAAATGATACCTAATACATGATAATAGATTAACAATTAGTCCCTCGAAATTGAGAATGAAATCGGACAGGCGCCAGCACCTAAAATCCAATTTGTGGTATAGGGTGACTAACTTCAAAAGCAGAAAACTATGAAAAAGCTACCACTTTGCAACTGCTATCATACCAAAATATCAACTACAGACATGTGTCCTAAAAAAAAAAAAAATAGACTATGCCATCTTGAGTGGTACCAAAACATGAAATTTTGGGATTTGGCCCGTGGACTATAATTTTTTTAAACCATACCCAGCCCTTGTCTATATGTGTGTGTGTGTGTGTGTGTGTGTGTGTGTGTGTGTGTGTGTGTGAGAGAGAGAGAGAGAGAGAGAGAGAGCTAGTGAGTGTCTTATTGAACGACTGAACAAGATAAGTGTGGATAGCATAGACCCATACTTTTTTTTTTTTTTTTTACATCTCTAGACCCTGAGCTGCATAGCATTTGCAAAAGACCAAATCAGCCAAAAGTCTGTCAGTCATTTGTGCGCGATGTGGCCACAGTATGCGTGTTTTCAGCCACCATGGATGAAAACGCTCCACGGGAGCACTAGATGTAGGCACTGTCAACACCCTGATAGCCACTCGGAATAACAAAGGAAGACCCTTCATGCTCATGGCCCAGAGCAAAAGGGTCATGTCCATCAGCTATCTCAAAGTAGTGACTTAGCTGTAGTGCCGGACTGCTCCCAACATCCCTTTTCTGTCTCTTGCGATATACGGCAAACAGGCCTTCCTCTGATCCAAGGGTCTGGTCATCTTGCTGTTCCTCCTCCACACAAGGCATGGATTGCTCAATCCCTGAAGCATCTTGCAGGATCAGTTCTGAAAAAACATGTAACACCACAGCACAAACAAAAGAGCTAGTATTACTATTAGAATGTTGGTGGTGGTTTTGACTGCTGACTTCCTGCAGTCTTCCTCAGAAGAGTCACATGATGTCTTCTGAAGAAGACTGCAGGAAGTCAGCAGTCGAAAACATGTCAAACTATAAAAAGTAGTTTTATTATAATCTGGTGTGCTTACTACTCCAATGTCCTTATAAGGGCGCTGAAGTAGCAAGTAAACCAGATTTTACAGGGTCCCCCAAGTGATGCAGAATACATAGACAATCTCTGCAGGCATTTTTAACACTGCATACCTAATTTGGATAGAGATGAGGTTGAAAATCAGCAAAGTTGTGCATTGAACAATTTCTATTAAGGCTTAACAATTATTCAAAATATTAACAATATTAACATTAATCATAATATAAACATGTTTGGTACAGATCCCAACAAATGTCATATCATGACTAATAGTTTAATAGTATTTTTTTTTTTTTTTTAGTGAAGATGAAAATTGTCCAGCAAAAACTTTAATTCCAAGTGACTGTGAATCACATCACAATTGAAATAACTGTCAAAATGATAAAATTCTAACAATAAAATGATTGTTTTTTTACCTCATCGTTCAGCCCTATTTATAATATTTACCTTTCACTGTCTACGCCACCTCCTCCTCGACTTCAGGACTGATTAGCACATGGTGTTCCATCCACATCAGGGCAAAGCCTGGATCCAAAGCTGCTGTTTTACGATAGACTGGATCGGAAAAAGGGCAGTAATTCCAACTTGTACCTTGGCCATTTTCACATTGAGGAAGATTCCAAGAAATCTTTTGTTCAGGGATATTTGGAGGGCCTTAACCAGGGTGCTCAGGAAACATACTTCTGGCTTCAGCCTCTCCACATGGTGATTCACGGCCAGGATGGAGGGAACAATGGAGCTGATAGTGACTATCTTTTCCCTCTGTGTCAAATCTGTTGCCTCCTCAAATGGCTTGAGGATATCTGCCAACTCCTTCAACTGATTCCACTCGCTGCACGTCATTCTACATTGCACAGTCACCTGCATCCAATATAGTCAGTAGCTCCATCTCTCCAGTTGGCTGCACAGATCACCATCTCATCAGTGTAGATTTGATTACTTCTCTTGAGGAGAAAGTCAGGTCATATTGGCAATTCAACTGTCACCGCTTCAGTGGTGACCCTAGTCTTTTCCTTGTGTTTTTTCTGTGTTCCCTTATGTCACCACCTCCCCTGTCTGTCTCTCTCTGTGTAAGTCTGTGTCTGTTAGTGTGTGGCGTGGGTGTGGCTTCCTTTCCCCCCTAGTTCCCGGGCTCCTGCTTCACTGGCACAGCTGTGTCTCATCACTCATCACTGCCTGTATATCGACCCCAGTTCTCCATCCACTCACCTCAAGATCTACTCTTTTCTCTTCAGAGCAGAGGAGAGAGATTTGGACAATGCTGCAGAGCTGCTACAGGGGCTTCCTCAGCTCAGCCCTGAGGAAAAGGCGGACCTAGATAGAGAACTCAACTTGGAGGAGCTGACTGTAGCTGTTGGTCAGATGGCTTCAGGATGGGCTCCAGGGATAGATGGACTCACCACTGACTTTTATAAGCGTTTCTGGTGTTCTGTTGGACCTGAACTGCATGAAGTACTCTTGGAGTGCCTTCATGCAGGTACCATGCCTGTCTTCTGTAAGAGGGCAGTTCTCTCCCTGCTCACTAAAAAAGGAGATTTAGCTTTGAGAGTAGAGAGTAGAGTAGAGTAGAACTTTATTGATCCCCCGAAGGAGAAATTTGTTGAAAAACTGGAGGCTGGTGGCCCTTTTATGCACAGACTATAAAGTGCTTTCCAGAGCACTGTCAAACAGACTAATGGGTAGGGATATTGTACAGTGGTGCTGAGTGTTTGGTGAAGGTTGGGGGAGGGTTGAGTTGGCCAATCCCTGTGCAGAGGGGATTAAGGCAAGGTTGTCCCATCTCTGGGCAGCTTTACAGTCTGGGCTTTGAACCTCTGCTGTGCAGGCTGAGAAGCCAGCTCAGTGGGCTTTCACTGTCAAGGACACAACACAATTTACCTTTGACAGTTTCTGCTTACGCTGATGTTTGTCAGGGATCAGGATCACTGGCTATCTGGCCAGTGGGAGCGTAGAGTAGTCAGGCCAAAGGGTCAAGGAAGGTGGTAGGCAGACAGACTCAGCAGACTGATGTGGTTCCAGAGATGACGATTTATCCGAGCTGTATCTCGTGTTGGATAAGGTCAGTGCAACCTGGCTTGCTGCTGAAGAGTTCAACAGGCATGATTGCCTCCAACTCTTCCTGCTGGTCTGCTACAAGATGACCCAAATCTGGGAATGGCTGCACCTCAACTGCAGAGGGAAAGAACTGCTCTTGTGGCCCCTCGTCATCAACCACAGTGCGAGCCATGACATATGTATTGATGATGCAAGCCTGTCAAACCACTCCTTCAACAGGTCATCATGGAATACCTGATGTTTCTTGCATGTTTTCTGGCATGTACAGCTCATAGGTGACAGGACCTGCTTTCTTACTAATCACATAAGGCCCCTGCCCCTTGGCAAAGAGACCACTCTCTGAAGATGGGAGTAGAAGCAGAACTTTCTGGCCCTCTTGGAAGGACCTCCAGTGAGCCGCCTTGTCATAGCTCTGCTTTTGGGGCTGCTGAGCACTGACCAGATGATCGTTGACCAGCCCCTGGAACTGCTCAAGTTTGTCTCTCATCTTCATTACATAAGAAAGAACACTGCATTATTTTTCAGGTTTCAGACACTCCCAGGCCTCCTTCAGCACATCCAGTGGACCACGTACTGTATGCCCGTACAGGAGCTGGAATGGGGAAAAACCTGTACATGCCTGAGGTACTTCTCGGTATGCAAAAAGTAGCAAGGGGAGCCACTGGTCCCATCAGCCCCCGAGTCTTCCACAAACTTCCTCAGCATGGATTTGAGGGCCTTGTTAAAACGTTTAACAAGGCCATCGGTCTGTGGGTGGTAGGGACTCGTCTTGAATCCCCTAATCCCCAGTAGCCTGTAAATTTCCCTCAGGAAGTTGGAGGTGAAATTAGAGCCCTGATCAGCAATAATCTCTTTCAGAATCCCTAACCTTGAAAACATGTGAAGCAAGCAGTTTGCAATCTGGTGGGCCTTGACCTTTCTGAGTGGAAATGCCTCAGGATATCTTGTAGCATAGTCACACACCACTAAAATATACCCGTGACCTGCACTACTCCTCTCCAGTGGACCAACAGTGTCCATGACAATGCAAGAGAAAGGGGTATCTATCACTGGCATGGTGATGAGTGGAGACCTGTCACCCTTCCTGCCTGGTGCTGTAAGCTGGCACTCTGGACATGACTTGCAAAACTAAACTGTCAGCTTACTGCTGGGGCCAGTAAAAGTGAGATGCGATGATGTAGCTGTAAGACTGTAGGCCTCAAGCTCATGGGAACAACTAATTGGTCTCCCACCCTGATGCAATGATATAGTTGCTCACCCTTCATGATAAATACCTCCCTGCCTCTCTCCGAGACCTCATTTGTGTCAGGGACACATTTGGAAAATAAAGGAGCTAGAGAGGGGTCCTGTCTTTGTAGCTGAGCTACATCACTGGGAATGACCACAAGCTCATTACAGTATGACTCTTGAACTGGCTCAACCATCTTTGTTCCCTGTACCTTATCTTGCCTCCTCTGCACTTTGCTTATGCTGCCTGAATCACTCAACATCGGGAACTGCACTGCATGCAAAAGGTAACTCACTCCAAGCTTGACCTGGTTCAGAGTGGAGCCCACTGAGTTTAGACCTGGTGACTGCTATCATACCCTCACACTTGACACTGGGATCCTTTTCCTCTCCTCTGGCTATCAGCTCCCGCAAGATGGGTAAATCTCTGCCTAACACCACCTGGTAAGGGAGTTTATCCATTACCCCTGCCTCAAGTAAATACTGCTGACCCTCAACTTGAATCTTGACCTCACCTAGGGGCGTAGTCTACATTGTCCTCATGGACACACCACACATTAACTTTCCCACAAAAAGTGACGTCCTTGGGGAGACAATCTTGCCTGATCAAAGTGCGGCTATTACCTGAATCTAGAAGGGTAACCTGATGCTGTTCCTCAGTAAAAACACAAGTAGTATGCTCTTGCGCAGTAAGGGGTACCATCATCACAACTTGTTCCTGCTGACAAGGACCATACTCTGGTGAAAAACTCATATACGTTTTACTGACCTGCTGGCCTGGACATTCTGCTTTAAAGTGGCCTGTTTGACCACAGGAATGACTCTACTCTTAAAATCCTTAACCCGACTATTGCTTAAACTAAGGGGAACTTGCTTTGGGTTCTTTGCTCTTAACCCATTCCCAACCACTGTCTTACCAGATGAAAGGGAGGCTGGAGTGAGTCTGGGAGTGATGTGGCTTTTTAATGGGCGCCGGGCAGCAAAGAAAGCTTCAGCCATCTCTGCAGCTTGCTTTGAAGTTGTGGGATTACGCTCTTTTACCCAGGTGCAAAGGTCAGGGTTGAGGACTCTCAGGAACTGTTCCATGATAATGGCACCTCCTGTTTTCTCTTTTGTTTTTTCCTTCGGAACCATCCACTTGTTGTACAAGTCTTTCAGGCAGGACTGCAACTCTTTTGGGGTCTCATCTCAACTGTGATGGAGTGGAAAATCAGGCGGCAGGTCTCTGCGCTGATTTCAAATGTTTGTAGCACAGCACTCTTCACCTTAGAATAGTCCATTGTCTCATCAATGTCCATTGCTACATAAGGAGCCTGTGCCTTACCAGTGAGAAGTGGTGCGAGTTGTAAGGCCCTCTCCTCCTGCGGCCACTGACATGCGATCCTCTCAAAAGTTGTTTTTTTGGGCCTTTCCACCCAAGGAACCTTGTCAGACTGGCTGACTGGCCTGCAACAGAGGCCTCCATGGGATCTGAGCCTGGCAGGACTGGTAGAGGTGCGGGCTGCTCAGTGGTAGGCCTCAGCAGTGTTCTAGTATCGACTGCTGCACCCACCATCAGCTGCCGATGCTCTTCGTGCTCTGCTTGCACCTCACACTGAAGCTGGGTGAACTGGTGCTGGATTCTCTTCCAGCGTTCTTCCTGGTGTTGCCTTTCCCGCTCCTATTTGACTTCTTGGTCAGATTGCTGCTCCATCATGCCTCTTAAAAGGTTGGAAAGCTCAGCAATGTTCTGGAGTTCAGTAGATTGCTCCCCAACTGCCCCCTGCTGGATACAGTCCTCTGGGGCATGCTCTCTTCAACAGTCAGCATTTGGGACTTATTTGGTCTTGTTGCTTTCTGCATTGCTGCCTCCTACTGGCCTGGAGCCACCGCTGCCACCATTTGTAGTCAGGCCAAAGGGTCAAGGAAGGTGGTAGGCAGACAGACTCAGCAGACTGATGTGGTACCAGAGGTGACGATTTATTTACAGTGCTCTCCACAAACTGTTTAACTCAAACAAAACAAAATAAAAATAGAAGAAAATTAACTTGCAAAATTAACTCATAACAGCAACTCAATCTAATGGCACGTGTTTGGAGCAGCACGGCCTCACCTCTCTGCCCAAGGAGCAGAAACCATCTGGCTTTATATTGTGCCCACTTCACACTTGCTTCAATCAGTCCATCCCAAAACAATAGGAAGGTCGGTCTACACCATACCATTAACAACAAATAAACATATTGCCTTCCCTTAAACTAACTTACACATATACATATACATTTCTATTTGTCTCTGCAAAGAGAAAAGTGAGGCAACACCTAAATTAAATGAAAATACAATAAAAAGAACATCTCTCCCCAACAAACAACCCCTCCACTTAGTTTGGCCTGATGATGTCAGCCATGACATCATCAACTCTATAAAAGTCAGGAAGTGCTGGGCAGCCCCCTCCCACAATCCTGCATGGCGACAAGAACAAAGGACCAAACAATGGTGAGAAAGAACAAAAGAACAAACTATGCTGAAACCCATACAGAGCAATAAAAGTAACTGAAACTAACACATGACTATGTGTTTGCTTTAACCCAGTGGTCCCCAAACTAAACCCCCCCCATAACCCAGAGAGGGTTATTTGGTTATTATTTATTTCATAGTGTTATTTATTTCATTAACAGTGTTATTATTTATTTCCTGACTTTTTTTTCTGTGAAGATCCCGGAAAGGGTTATTAATATTTGGTCATGTGTGGCTTTCTGGAAAACAATAAATGTTTACGTTTAGGCACCCCTGCGATCGTCACACTTTTTCTGTCACAAACTGACCCCGGCCCCCCATTAGAGAAGGGAAAAGTTATGTGGCCCTCACAGGAAAAAGTTTTGGGGACCCCTGCTTTAACCAATCCATGTGCTTTGTTGTAAACTGTAACTTAATGCTAACACAAAAAAACCCGGGATAGTGAGTGCAGCAATACCAGAAAAGCAAAGATAAATTGAAGCACAAATGAACAACTATAAAATAAGTAGCAAAAGTAATATGATGTACAGAATGCTATGAGTGACAAATGGTGAGTGAAGGGGAGTTCTCACCCACTTTGTCACAGGAAGGAGGATGCAGAGTATAGCTTTCCATCACTGACTGTCTCTCCTAATGTGGGGGAGTGGCAGGAGGGGGGGGGGCTGCCTCCTCTCTTTCACAACCCCACGGGGTGGATGAGTTCAAGGACTTTGAAAAAAAATCAACCTACACCCTGTGTATGAAGGTGAGGCACTTTCAGTCTCTGCAGGCCATCAAAGCGTTAAGGTGAACAGAGTTTTTTTGGCTCAGGCTCCGCCCCGAAAGGCTGCTGGCGGTTACTGTACAAGCTACCGGTTGAAAAACGGTCAGCTGACCTCCAGTGGAGGATTGTGCATGGGGCAATAGCCACGAAGAGACACAGAGCACACCTGGATCCTGAGCAGGGGGAGACATGTCTGTTTTGTTCACAGTGTGAAACTCTGACAGATTTGTTTGTCCAGTGTCCTAGATTGGTGGGTGCATTTGAGTTGTTAAGAGGTTGGTTTTTGGGCTTGGAGTTTTTTTCTTTTCAGTGGTTTATCTATGGTCCCAAATACTCAGCCAAGAAAAAAGGCACTCACACTCACACTAAATTTCCTGTCAGCTACTGTCAAACCAGCTATTTGGCTGAGCTGCAAGAACCGGGCCCGGACGGAGGGCTGTGTGGACCCTGTACAAGTCCTGACAAGACTGCTGAAGGCTTGGCTCAGGGTGGAGAATGCCTATTACAAAATTGTGGACAATCTGGATGCTTTCAGCCTCAAATGGGCTGTAGAGGGAGTTTTATGCTCAGTGGGCGGTCATGATAAACTTGTTTTCTCCTTCTGATTGGTGTAATCAAGGAAAGTTCTGTCTTTAATTGCTGGCCCACTGCCTTTGTTTTTGCTTTGTTTTTTGTTTTTGTTTGTTTCTTCATTTTGTCACTTGCAATTGAGACACTTAGGTAACTGAGGTCTTTTGTATGTGTACCTTTTGTAGTCCTTTAAGGGCTTTGTAAAACACACACACACAAACACACACACAGACACACTCGCTTGCTAGCTAGCTATCATTAGCTAGGTCCCAATTAATATTATATAAAGCCTTGACTTACCAATCTTTGTGCAGCCTCAGGTGCCGAATGAAGTTTGACGTCGTGTTGTCCTTGTCAGTAACTTTGGAACCGCATGTTTTGCATACTGCTACTGTCTTTTTATTGATAACAGCATAATTTTTGTATGCGAAGGCTATTACTTTAGGAACCATCCTTCTTCCCGCTTGACTTCTTCACATGATATGCCCTCTGTGTTGTGACTGTCATGTCTCTGCTTCAACTGATGATTTCACGTGCCACGCGACTGGCTGTCTGATTGGTTGAGGGTGGATATGGGGTGGATCTGGGATTTGTTGATGTCAATCAAAGCAACGTTTGTTAGTGCGCGGCTTACACAAAGTGATTAAGGGATGATTCGTTTTTAAATGCCAGGTCTACCAGAGGAGCTTGAGGTGCTTTCAATAAAAAAGCTCTTGCCCTTCCACGGGCAAATAAATATTTTAATTTGCCCTCCCCAGATAATTTGAAAAAAATGCTTGGCCCTCCCCTGCCAGCTATGATGGGTATATTGTATAATATTCAGCAAAATATGTAAAGCTACAAGTATAGGCGACTGCTAGAGCACTTGAGACCAATATAGCGAGCATCAGCAACACACACGAGTCA
>OMLF01057169.1:9971-21215 GCA_900302615.1 Holocentrus rufus | reverse complement strand
AGCTGACCAAGGAGAAGAAAGCTTTACAGGAAGCTCATCAGCAAACACTGGATGACCTGCAGAGTGAGGAGGACAAAGTCAACACTCTGACCAAGGCCAAGGCTAAGCTGGAGCAGCAAGTGGATGATGTGAGTATATAACAGATGAAAGATGGAATGAAATGTGGAAAAGTAAGTAAATTACATTTCATAGACTAACATAATCACCCATTAAAGCTTGAAGGGTCCCTTGAGCAAGAGAAGAAAGTCCGTATGGACCTTGAGAGAGCAAAGAGGAAGCTTGAGGGAGACCTAAAGTTGGCCCAAGAGAGTATCATGGACCTGGAAAATGACAAGCAGCAACTTGAAGAGAAGCTGAAAAAGTAATATAAGATGTCATGAAATGTAAATCCTCACCAAAAGAAAGTTCCTATCAGTCTGACCTGTTAAATGTAATATTTTTGTCATCCGCAGGAAGGACTTTGAAATCAGTCAGCTCAATGGCAAAATTGAGGATGAACAGGCAATGAGTGCCCAACTCCAGAAAAAATTGAAGGAGTTACAGGTAATTAAAGTTTAACAAGTTCACAATGTGAGTACATAAAAGGCCATGGCAACTGACATGAGAGGCCTCAGTTGAGAATTATTTTATCTGGCATTTGACATAGGCCCGTATTGAAGAGCTGGAAGAAGAGCTTGAAGCAGAGCGAGCTGCCCGAGCCAAGGTGGAGAAGCAGAGAGTGGACTTGGCAAGGGAGCTGGAGGAGATCAGTGAGAGGCTGGAGGAGGCTGGTGGAGCAACAACTGCCCAGATTGAGATGAACAAGAAGAGGGAGGCTGAGTTCCAGAAACTCCGCAGAGACCTTGAAGAGGCCACTCTGCAGCATGAAGCCACCGCTGCCACGCTCAGGAAGAAACAAGCAGACAGTGTTGCTGACTTGGGGGAGCAGATTGACAACCTGCAAAGAGTCAAGCAGAAACTGGAGAAGGAAAAGAGTGAGCTCAGACTGGAGCTGGATGATGTTGTCTCCAATATGGAGCACATTGTTAAGACAAAGGTTAGATTAAATTCTTAACAGTGCTCACTAATTTAGCAACAGCATGAACACAGTTTGGGTTATACAATATATTTGCAATGCATTGTTTTTAAATGTGGTGCATTTAATTTCAGACAAATCTAGAGAAGACATGCAGAACTTTGGAAGATCAGATGAGTGAATACAAGACTAAATTTGAAGAGGCTCAACGCTGCATCAGTGACTTCAGTATGCAAAAAGCAAAGCTGCAAACAGAAAATGGTATGCCATGCCTCATGCCAAACTATATCAAAAGAATGGACATAATACTTTGTCCTTAAAAGTTAACTTTTTTTGCAAGATATCTGTGGGACACAGACAACAATGTATTTATGTTTACAAAAATACTAGGTGAGCTCTCAAGGCAGCTGGAGGAGAAGGACTCACTGGTATCTCAACTGACTAGAGGAAAAATGTCCTACACCCAACAGATTGAGGACCTAAAAAGACAACTAGAGGAGGAGACAAAGGCGAGATGAAGGATCAATACATATTGAAAAGACAGACCACTTAATTCAGGTGCAAAATAAATCCTTACTGATATTTGCAAGATATAATTTTTTATTTATTGTATATTTTGTCTGACAGGCAAAGAGTGCCTTGGCCCATGCAGTTCAATCCTCTCGTCATGACTGTGACCTGCTGAGGGAGCAGTATGAGGAGGAGCAGGAAGCCAAGGCTGAACTACAGCGCAGCATGTCCAAGGCTAACTCTGAGGTGGCCCAGTGGAGGACAAAGTACGAAACTGATGCCATCCAGAGGACGGAAGAGCTGGAGGAGGCCAAGTAAGGCATTTTTAAGATCCAGCTGACTGATTATTTACTCTGTTATCATAAAGAGACATTTTATTTCGTCTAGCAGATCAGCTTTTTGTTTGTGTTATGTTCCATCTAAAATGTAAGACGAACAAAAAGTTTGTCTGTTGGATGACTGAGCAGCCATTCATAGTGAACCAATTTATTTCAGTTCATTTATCCAACAAGCAAAACCACAGAAATTTTAAATTATTTGAATGTTTAATTTCTTAAGGAAGAAGCTGGCTCAGCGTCTGCAGGATGCTGAGGAGGCTGTTGAAGCAGTGAATGCTAAGTGTTCCTCTCTGGAGAAGACCAAACACAGACTGCAGAATGAGATTGAAGATCTAATGGTGGATGTGGAGAGGTCTAATGCTGCTGCTGCTGCTCTGGACAAGAAGCAAAGGAACTTTGACAAGGTGAAGTACTGTATATTATTATTTGTGAGTGGAAATACAATATAAACAATAGTGATTCAAAACTATATGAAAATATGTACTCGCTGCTGCGACTCTATGCAACAGCAAAACCACTAGCAAATAACATACATCCAAGCACTGTTGACAAATCATGCTGTTATCCAGCAACACCCTTCCTCACATTTACACACATTTTCCACTTGGATTTTCCTGATTCCAGTTAAACATAGTCTCCTAATGGTGGCTGCTGAGCTGCTCCACTGGAGCGGTGGAGGGTTAAGGGCCTTGCTCAGTGGCACCTTGACAGTTGTTGTTGAGGGAGAGGACATTATCTTTCCTTTACTTCAAATGGTTATATTTAATGCATATTGACCAGTACTGGGTTGGAACTAGTGTTAAGTTTAACATTTTAATAACTGGGGCTGTCAAATGAACACAGTAATTTATATTAATTATTTACAAAATAGTAACACATAAAACAGGGGTGTAGGGCAATTTCATTCAAGTATAACGAGAAATCGCCTTTCACAGTCAAGTAACCTTTGTCGATCTACCAGTCAGTGCTGTCACTTAGCACATGTGAGACACTAGAAAGCTATCCTTTCTGTCCATTGTAGGTCTTGTCTGAGTGGAAGCAGAAATATGAAGAGTCCCAGTGTGAGTTAGAGGGCTCCCAGAAGGAAGCCAGGTCTCTGAGCACAGAGCTCTTCAAATTGAAGAACTCCTACGAGGAATCTCTGGACCATTTGGAGACCATGAAGAGAGAGAACAAGAATCTACAGGGTAAGACCAACATATTTGTGTTGAGGTTTCTAAATAAACATTTATTGTAAATCTTATCTTAATGATGGAGCTTGACATTCCATCAACAGAGGAGATTTCTGACCTCACTGAGCAACTTGGTGAGGGAGGGAAGAGCATCCATGAACTGGAGAAACAAAGAAAACAGCTGGAACAGGAGAAGAGTGAGATCCAATCTGCTCTTGAGGAAGCTGAAGTATATAGTATAGCCCATTTTCATGCATTACAATTTTTCTACATAAACTGTGACACTGAGCTAAAATCTTAAACCTCCTGATCTTCCAGGCCTCCCTTGAGCATGAAGAGGGTAAGATTCTGAGAGCCCAGCTTGAGTTCAATCAAATCAAAGCGGAAATTGAACGCAAACTGGCTGAGAAGGATGAGGAGATGGAGCAGTCCAAGAGGAACTTGCAGAGGACAATTGACACCTTGCAGAGCTCTCTTGAGGCAGAGACTCGCAGCAGAAATGAGGCCCTCCGCATTAAGAAGAAGATGGAGGGAGACCTCAATGAGATGGAGATCCAGCTAAGCCAAGCCAACAGGCAGGCAGCTGAGGCCCAGAAACAACTGAAATCTGTTCATGCTCACCTGAAGGTAAATTAGAAAACAAGAACACTTTTTGGGTGTTTCTATGGTTTCAACTTCAAATGTGACTGTAACTAAGATTGTGGCCAATGTCTTTCCTTTAAGGATTCTCAAATTCAGCTGGATGACTCTCTTAGAGCCAATGATGATCTGAAGGAGAACATTGCCATTGTTGAGAGACGCAACAATCTGATGCAAGCTGAGCTGGAGGAACTCCGGGCTGCTCTAGAGCAAACTGAAAGAGGACGCAAACTTGCTGAGCAAGAACTGCTGGACGTCAGTGAGAGGGTGCAGCTACTGCACTCCCAGGTAATATGTAGAAAAATATACATTACAAATTATACTTTAATTTACTGCATTTACTGGTAGATGATTGGTTATTTGGTTCATGGTCAATATATCACATCTTCCAAAATACTGGAGCACATCGTGTATAATAGATATGTCTATGACAATATATGTCTATAACATTTAGAATACCAGTCTGATAAACCAGAAGAAGAAACTTGAGGGTGATGCATCCCAGCTTCAAACTGAGGTTGAGGAGGCTGTGCAGGAGTGCAGGAATGCTGAAGAAAAGGCCAAGAAGGCCATTACTGATGCTGCCATGATGGCAGAGGAGCTGAAGAAAGAGCAGGACACCAGCGCTCACCTGGAGCGTATGAAGAAGAACATGGAGCAAACCATCAAGGACCTGCAACATCGTCTGGATGAGGCGGAGCAGATCGCCATGAAGGGTGGAAAGAAGCAAGTGCAGAAGCTTGAGGCCAGGGTGAGTGAAATTCTGCACTTTACACTTCACAAATTTTTGTGTATGCATCTTGATGGGATTATCATCAATTTATTATTTTTTGTGAAACTGTATAAGTACCTCAATCACAGTCACTTAGTTACTTGATGTCTTTCTTTCTTTATTCTGGACCAGTAAATTCAAAATAATGGGTGTCATCATGTTGTCAGGTGAGGGAGCTGGAGAATGAGGTGGAGCTGGAGCAGAGGAAGAGTGGCGATGCACTGAAGGGAATCCGTAAATATGAGAGACGCATCAAGGAACTTACCTACCAGGTGATTTGTTGTAATGCTCTTTTTTAAAAACCTATACTACATAGCATGTATTGTTTGGGTTTATCATAATCAGGACACCAACTCAGAAACTGAATACTCCATTTTAAACTTAAATCTGTTTCATATTCCCTTTATTTTCACAGACTGAGGAGGACCGTAAGAATATGGTCCGTCTACAGGACCTGGTAGACAAGCTGCAGCTCAAAGTCAAAGCCTACAAGAGAGCTGCTGAGGAGGCTGTAAGTGTGGCCTGGAAAAGCAAAACTGAAAAACAAACTACCTGTACATATATATCTACGACTCAAACTAACTGTACATATATCATCTCTTCTGTGAGTATTTGGTGTACAACAGATTATGAATTTCTTTTTGTATTAATTTTCACCTAATTTTTTAAAAAGTCCTTGTCTCTTGAGGCTTAACAAGCCTCCTCACAGTCTACTTCACATGTAGATTTCTCCCTCATGGAAAGTGGACTTAACCGTATAATCCCCACTGATCATAGTATTCAGCTGCATTCACCTTATGTGATCAGCTTTTTCATGGAAAAACATGTGTATTAGATTTTGTAGACTCAATTTAATACTAGAAAGGTCATGGTTGTGCTGAATTTTAGAAATGACATATCTTAGCTTTTAATTGTGTCCACTTGTCTTTGACACGCTTTCTGTGCAAATCAGTGTTATAAGATTTTCAAAATGTCTAGACTTTAACAGTTCTTTTGACCTATCTCAGATAATCCATATCCACTGACCCATCTTGTGATGTAATATTATGGTCTGTATCTTTGTTTAATCGTGTAGGAGGAACAGGCCAATACTCATCTTGGCAAGTTCCGTAAGCTGCAACATGAGCTTGATGAGGCTGAGGAGAGAGCTGACATTGCTGAGTCTCAGGTCAACAAGATGCGTGCCAAGAGCCGTGATGTGGGGTCAAAGGTCAGTAGTTCCTTGTTTGTTAAATGATTCCTCTAGATTTTTTTTAAAACACACTTTATATACCATATTAGGATGATCACAGTTTGAATTATTATCATTGTATTTCCAATGTAACCCAGTTGAAACTGCTGTTTGATTTTTTTTAACAAAACATCTTTAACTACAGAACTGATTGTTTTGTTCATTTTTAATCAGACTAAAAAAATCAGACCAGAGAGGTTGTGAAGATCAATTTTATTTTTGAAACACTGTGTTAAATTACGGGTTAGGTAGACTGAATTAGTTTGATGACAGTTTATGGTGACAGATTAGCACAAATGCTATTTTTGGCACACACAAGCAAATAATTAAAATAGTTAAATAAATGTAGTACGCTTGTCTTCATGTGTAGTGATTAGAGCATGTTAAAGTCTTGGCCTTTAACCTTTGTTTAACTACTGCACTTACTTGTTTCTTTGCTCTCCATTTTAAACTACATTTATTCACATGCTTTCAGTATCTATGAATATTCTGCAATACTTTTTATTTTATTTTATTTTTGCAAGCTATTCATTTTGTGAATAAGATTAATAAGTGATTTTGGTTTAGTCAGTCATTATTGTAATTCAGATAAGCAAAGTTAAGCCTGCTCAATTTCTGTAAGCTGCACTATGTAGTTTTGGAAGGGATAAACTGAATATATAGGACAGAATATAGTTTTGGAGTATAGAGACTCAAATTATAGTGAAAATAAGAAAATAAGCTATTTCAGTTACAATAGAATGCCTGAAGCAAAATAGCTTTTCTCCAATATATAATTCAGTGATGCAAGTATTATTTGAAGATTCTAAACTGTTCACATTGTCAAATATCCTCTCCAAGCCAACATATTGCAGCAAAGTTACGAGAGCAATAAATAAACCTATTCATGTAAAATTTATGTCACAATCACTGATTCTTAAGAAGTGATGTCTTGGACCTATGAACAAGAATTTCCCAAAAAATTTGGATAAAATACTGTTAAAATAGTTTATCACGTTGTGTACCACATGATTGAGCTCTTACCTGCAGTCCACTCTCACTGATACCTCTCTCTCTTTCTACTCTCTTATCATTCTTCATCACAGAAAGGGCTAGATGAGGAGTGAATCTCACAGACAGCCTTCTAAGACCTTTGGGATCTCCTGTGGTTTAGTTCCCTCTGTCTTCTAAGTAACTGTAGAATAAAGTAAAAGTGCATTCAAATTAATGTGCAGAGTCCTCATTCATTTCAAGCACGCAGAATCTACATCAGTGGCAGAGGGTAGACCTGTCAGATGATGTTTTAGACAACACAGGTTCAGTTCATCAACCTTCACCTCATCAACAACACACAAAACCACCCGGTTAGCAGGTGTATTTTGGCAAGACAAGGCAAGGCAAATTTATTTGTATAGCATCTTTCCTATACAAAATTATTCAAAATGCTTTACAGAGCATGTCTATTAGGAAATAAAAAACAGATGAAACAAAGATAAACAGAGACAAAAAGAGACAAAAGAGAAAAAAGGTAAAAATGCAGCGCAGATTTCTGACGGTTTCAATCATCAGGTTTTTCTTCCATAGGCCACAGAAAACATCTATGTTTACAGCCTACTTTTAAAAGCAGTTACATTTAAGGAGTGTCAAATAACTTACGGAATTTGGTTCCAGTTTTGCAGCCTGGTAGCTAAAGGATGTTTCACCATGTTTAGTTTTAACCATAGGAACAACTAACAGTCCTGCTCATTATGATCTGAGAGAACCTGTAGTTTCATATTCTTTAGGTATTTGACAGATATACAGTATATTGGCCCGAAACCATTTGATGATTTGTAGACCAACACTTTAAATTAAAGTCTTAACTTAATGGGAAACCAGTGCAGTGATTGAAGAATGGGTGTAATGCGTTCAGTTTTCTTAGTTTCTGTTAAAACAGCAGCGTTCTGAATGAGTTGTATCTGTCTATTAGTTTCATTTGGAAAACCTGCACAACGGTCACTGCAATAATCTAACCTGCTGGAGATAAAAGCATGGAAAAGTTTTCCAAGTCTTGCATGAACATGAATATTTAATATATTTTTAAGATGATAGAAAGCTGATTTAGTAATTGTTTGAATATTGTTTTTAAAAGTCAAATCTGAATCTATTATGATCCTAAGATTTCCTGCTTGGTTCTATGTTTTGAGAGACAGCGAGTCTAAGCATGTACTAAATGTGAGTCTATCCTCTTTCGGTTAAAAAGAATCTCTGGTCTTTATTTAACTAGAGGAGGTTTTGACTCATCCAGGCACTGATGTCATCTAAACACTAACATGGTGTGTTTATTGGCTCATAGTCATTTGGTGATTTAAACCCAAAAACATGGGAAAATATGGCCCAGGTTTAAAAATACCAGAATTAATGGAAGCCTTTAAAGGTTGAATAAGAGAGGTTCCAGGACTGTCCCTTGCGGCACACCACATATCAGGTTGGTTCCCTGGGACAGAAAACTATCCACAGCAACAAAGTAGTCAACTTGGCACTGACATGAAGAGCCCTACCCAGTTTTCTAATCTATCCATAAATATTTTATGGTCATCTGGTCAAGTGACAAGTGACACTAGCACATATATTTTGTCTGAGTTGGTGTTATGACTTATGTCATTTACAATGTTTATGAGAAATATTTCAGGGCTTTGCGAGCATGAAAACCAGATTGCAGGCAATCATTGGAGAGAATTAAGATTTAAAAAGTTGGTAATCTGATTGAAAAAAAAACCCTTTACAATTAATTTACTAATAAATGAAAGATTTAAAATAAGTCAGCAGTGTCTACGTTCCCCTTTTTTAAGAGCGGCTTAACAACTGCAGTATTCAGTGCAGTTTCAAATTCCTGATTTGAAAGAGTTGTTTACTATTTGCAGTATATATTTGGCTAGACAGTTGAAAAAACTCAGAAAGGAGAACATCAAGACTGCATGTGGAGGAATTAAGATTCTGTTTCTTTAAGAACTGTGTGATCAGTGGAGCTAATGTCAAAGAAGAATGACTTTCTGACACTGCTTAATTCAAAACTGTAGTTGTGAAGCTTCTCTTATATATCATAATGAATTTGAATTTCAGTTTTCCTCCATTCATTATCTGTTTTAATTCTTACAGCTGTAGTGTTTCACCATGGAGCTTTATGATTACCAGATATTGTTTTAGGTGCAATACCTTAGCTGTCTAGCAGATCATTAACAAAATCTCAAGTGAATTTGGGTGTTGAGAATATGGCATCCAAAAACAGTGCAGTAATTATTTGATTTAGTTGCCTTTTTTGACAATGTGAGATTTGGTTTGGATCACAGGATTAATTTCCACATCAAAGTAAATAAAAAGTGATCAGATAGGGCTAAGTGCTTCAGAAGAATGATTAAAATTCTGAGACCCCTTGTAACAATCAGATAATGACCAGATACCACTACAATGGGAGGGAAAGTCCAAAGGTGTCAAATTATTAACAAAATTCTTTAGAACTACCGTCACCAGTTCTAATGAGATATTCAAAATTAATGCAGATGATTGACAGCAGTTAAGAAAAGTATTGAAAGAAATTTGCACAGTATTTTGGTGGCCTGTTTGCTTGCACTGAAACACAACTACGAATAAAGGTAAAACCCTTTCAATCTGCTTGAGAGACATTCATATAAAAGTAATTTAGATGGGCTGACTCAACACTGTAGCACATTTGTCTAACCATGTTTCATTTAAAAACATAGAATAAAGATTAAATGTAGTAATAAGATCACTGATTGATAAAGTTAGGTCTCAGACAAGACTGTGATTGCTGAGGAGTGACTAGTAAGTTTGACATGTTTATTGTTTGCACCGGATACATCCTATCTGCGCTATTGCAAATCTGGACAAAAATCTTATAACAGGATTGAAGTAGAGGAGAGCATCAGGCCAGCTGGGAGAGCTTGTGAGTTTGACGGATGTTGGGGGGAGTCAGGATGTAGAGTCCTTGCAGGAGAGAGGGGTCAGTGGGTAATGTAATTCACTCCATAAACAGGCAACAGGTAAGTTAACACGAAAGAGCACAAAAGAAAAAGAATTCCTCAGAGCTGCAAAAAAGCTTTTTTGGACTCCATTTATATTGGAATAAAACATTCATTCCTACCACATTCACACTTTCTATTGCCATTAAATATTGAAGATGTCACTTTCTAATTTATTCACTTGTCCCAGAGGGATACAAAGGGATACTGATGTAATGTTGGTGACGCCTGCCACCTTGTGTTGATGATACTGAATTGTCCCCTTACTTTGTACTTTGATGCATTTACTGTACACAAGAACTGAAGTTTTAAACATTAATGACACTGCTGACATATTCTCATGGGTGTCTTAACAGGGAAGATGAGATTCTATGTGGTTTTCTCAATTCAGGCAGGCATGAAAATGTGGACAAAAAACAAACTATAAATTTAAAGCCTAATCTACACAACTTAGATTTGTGTCCAGAATTAAAAAAAAAACACCTTTTGTACTTGTGTAAACCCAGTCTAAATTTAAAACTGGGGTAGGACTGATTTATTGGTTTGACAAAATATGGGGCTGTTCATTTAATACTTGATATTAGCCACTACCTCCAATACACTGACTGGTCAGTGAAATAATTTCTACACAGTAAATTATGTGGAACAATAGTTAAATTCAGAAACCTTTAATGAAAATACTAATGAAACCAAATTTTGGCACATTTATTACATAAAACAATAGATTCCTGTGTTTAGAATGGTAACCGTAGTACAGGTAGTCTCAGAAAACAAAAACATTTTCCTTTTGGTAATGTACAAGGAGTTACTATTAGAGGAGTAGAGTAGAGTAGAGTAGAGTAAACTTTATTGAGCCCCCGAAGGAGAAATTCAGAGGTCAATAAAGTTTATGAATAAGAGTGTTATTAATAGACTTTTGTCAAATGATCTTGAGTGACTCATTTATTGTATCTGACATCTACAGGCTTGAAAGTCTGGTCTTAACACCAAAATTAAGCAAAACATATTTTTTACAAATAGGCTTTTGCTTGTTTTGCCAGTTTTATCTGTGTGCCTGTTTTTGACTCATATGTGGCATCTCTAGTGCTTGTTTTATTGGCTTATACTTGTTTCTTTACTGTCTATCAAATAGTTTGAAACAATGTTTACTGTCAATAAATTTATTTAAAAAAGCATGCTTGCTTCTGTTTGAAAGGTAAAAGGCAAGGTGAATTGAAAAAATAGCAGCTTTTTCAGTGTATAAATACAGACACCGGCTCAAAGAAGCATATTCATACTATCACACAGGTGCCTTTATATGCTGTCAGCACAATAAACCAACTAAGACTGGTCTTCATACAGTGACAAAGATGATGAAGACTCCAAAGACCAGTCATGGTCAAATGTTGTCATGCTTATTGTCATCAATAACACAATCTCTCTCTCTCTCTCTTTCTCTCTCTCTCTGTCTCTCTCTCTCTCTCTCTGTCTGTCTGTCTGTCTGTCTCTCTCTCTCTCTCTCTCTCTCTCTCTCTCTCTTTCTCTCTCTCTCTCTCTCTCTCTCTCTCTCTCATACAAACACATGCACAA
>OMLF01057166.1:0-22725 GCA_900302615.1 Holocentrus rufus | reverse complement strand
CTCACGGCACTAAAATGGACTGGAACAGCACAGCTTTGCACCTCAACTAAATATAGCTGAACACTGACAAACACCCACTAATTCCTCCACAGAGGCATGTTTAATATGTACAAAGCAACAAGGAGAGCATTCAGCACGAACAGGTTGTTCCAATCCACGCCTGGTAAGATGCATGACATGGAGGTTGATGAAAGGTTATGCATGATACTTCCTCTGTTCCCCCCCCCCAAAAAAATAGGAAAAAAAAGCCCACAATAAATGGGGAGATTGGATGACATCCAACTTTTCTTCTATGAGACCACCCACTTAGACCGACAGAAACACCACATGCACTGCACAATTTCTGTCATCTGCTGGAGGAGGGAGATCAACACTTTGATGCCGTGACCAGAGATTTACATATATCCACTTCATTAAAGCATTTGCATTGGCTGTTCTGAACACTTGCTGTCTGCTAGTTCCTTCCTGGGAAAATCCCTATGACACAGGAAGTGGTGAGTTTTAGGTTTCCGGTTTGTTTGGAATAAAGAAAAGCTTGGCAGTCAGCATGAGCAGCAATAGCCACCATGTCTGAATAGACAAAGGAAGGAGAAACTCAAACTCCATCAACAGGAAGTCCAAGTCCCGCCCACAGTGTTTGACTGACAGCTGAACTCTAGGAAGTGCAGTGCAGGAACACCACAGCGCTGAGCACCAAAAATGGAGCCCAAAAAGACAATACAAGATCTAATAAATTACCCCTTTTAAGCACAAATAAATAGGTATAAATAATGAGCAAGCTAGCCCTGCAGTGGAAAAGAGGCTATTGAGACATACATTATAGAATCCCAGCTGCAGTCAGAACCTGGACAGTGACACAAGCACCTCTAGAGTCACTCCCCATAAAGATGTTCGTGTTGCCAGCATATCTAGGGTCGGTATTGACTGCATTCAATACCGACCATGCCCATGAGACATGCTATTTAGTTATATATGCCCCTCGTGTTATGTATTGGATTATGCATTGACAAATGTTGATGTCCTGCCTTGACCTTTGACAGAATTGGGGGAAAAAATTAAAGTTGATGGTAAAGGTCCCGATTCTTAACCAACCTGGCAAGTCTGAATCCAAATCGGATAAGAACTGTTAAAAGTTATCGCTTGGACATGCAAATCCCAGTGATTACACATGCTTGCTATGCTGTGGGTGTAATAAAGACAACTGACACTGGATTCACTGCAGGCAATGTCTTAGGTCTCAAGTCATTTCCAACAAATAGCACTTGATATCAAAATTAAATAAAATAACAATTAGCCTTATAGGCTTCTATCATAAGGCTGAAGAACAAACAATGCAGTGATGCAAGTCCATATAATATGGTAATTAATATTGGACTATCATATAATTTTTAGTTTTTAGGCCTAGTTTTTAGGCCTATTTAATCTACACTGTTTATCTTGGCTAAAGAAGTTTAAATTTCTCAAAAATAACAGCCAAGTGTTTCTCTTAAAGAGAATGAAACTGGTTCAAATCTGCACTTTTGTATTGTATATGTTTTCACAATATCAATTATTGGAGCTTTAAAGCTGCAGGGTCCCAAAAGCACAAACTGTAAGTGCACAAAACCTCCTTCCCTTCCTCTACACTGACACATTGCATGTAGACAGTGAAAGTAAAGAAAATGTTTTTTTTTTGTTGTTGGAAATGAGGGACACTTTACACCAGCAATGCTGCTTTGGGATCACTTGGATTACTTTGTCTCTTAGCCTCAATTAAGAAAATGCAGTGAAAGTGCAGACTCTTCAGCTACAGGCTAAGTTTTGAACTGTTGACTTATGAGGCTTTCTGTTTGTTTGTCTAAGCTTGGTACCAGTAATGTTAGTACTTTCTTTCTAATTTTAGTGCTTTCTACAATGTTGCACTTGTATGCCTGATCTAAAATATGTTTCTCTGTAGAATGGGCAGTTTGAGAGAATCTTTGAATGAAGTTCATAGCTGCAGGCAATCCACAGCACTGGTGGATATTTGGGTTTAGTCTAGAGATGCCAATGTGCAACTTCAAGGATTTGCAAAAAACTGTGCCATTTTTTTTCTGGTAGATTTTTTCCACATCATCCTAATTGCCAGATTTTGGGTCATGGTGCTCACACATACAAAATAGTTGACTTTAAGGAAATTTACTATTTACGAACAAGATCAATACCTACCATGAAATGAAAATGCTATGTCAGTATCACATAGAGTGCACACATTAGCAATAAAGATTTCAACCAAAGCAGACATATTTGGCCAAAAAAAAAACCAAAACAATAATTTGTGTGCTATAACAAAATATATATAGCCTTTTGAGTGACATGAAAAAACAAAGCATCAAAGCAAAGCAATGTAAAAACCAGTGTAAATAAACTGCTGACTCACAGGTTGCACATGAACTCATCTGTACATCATACAGAATATTTATTGTATGTCCGCAGAATACACAAGAAGCCATAAGACAGACACAGGGGCAAGAACAACCCTTTAGGGTCTTTTAGAAAGAACCACCAAAATTCACCATTCTGAAAGTCAGCTTCAGTTTGTCAGACTGGCAGTGGGACAATGTGTCCTCTATTACAAACGAAATAAAGGCATTTCTCTTCGCAAAAAATAATGCTGAACTTTGATTTGACAACTGAAACTCCCACAAAATAAATAAAAAGACCTAATGTCATACACCCGTAACAGCACCTTTCCGCCAAAATTACCAACGGCTCCTTTTTTTTTTTTTTTTTGCTTATTTGACCAGAGTAGAGAGAATCAGTAGGGAAAACATTTCACACTGTTTCAGACAGAAATACAGAAGATAGTTTTTTTCCCTTCTCTACACATTGTTGGCTGTTTTGAATCCCTCTCACAACCTAAGTGGAGTCAGGAGTTAATTCTCTTTCTTTTTCTCCCACAGGGCTCCAAACTTCCCCGAAGGCAAGAAAAAAAAACATGATATTGTAGACTTCCACAAAGTATTAGTAGTATATTAAACCAACTGAACTGATTGAGTATTTAAGGCCTGTTCAACTGGCCCTGTAGCAGAAAAGAAGCAGACAAAACCAAGACAATGCTTGATTTAAGTTGAGGGGAATGCACAGGCAAGCTAGAGCCTGTGGAGGACCTGCTGCAGCACGTTATTTTTGGATTCATAGTACCTAAGTTTTGGTTAAAAAAAACAACAAAAACGTATTTTTGATTGTATAATGGGAACATTCAACTCAGTGATTTGTGCTTAGCGCGCTCTAGCAAGTACTCCCAACTTGCTTCACATAGTTACAGAAGTGTGGGGGAAAAAAAAGTAAAAGTAGGTCTTGTATTAAAAGATGCATGAGTTAAGACAGGTGGCAACTTGTGGCACAAATGCCACAAGTTGTGTATACTGCAATCTGTTTAAGTTTAAAAGCAAAATGCATGTGAGCATGCAAGTTCTATATTCATGTAACGTAAATGCAACAACTCATGGTGTGATTCTGTAGGAGCACATTAGGTGTACATATTTAATTTAAAGGAACAGTTCAACATTTTGGGCAAAATGCCCTTTTCCCGACTTACCCAGACCGAGACAAGATGTTCAATACCATTTTCACCTCTGCACGTCCAATGGTTTGGTTCTGATGGGTAGAAGTTCATGTTAGCTTAGCATAAAGACTTGAAGTCTATTGGGGTCACTAGCCTAGCTAAGTCAAAGTAAAAAATAAACCTTACAGCAACTCTGAAGCTGTCTTATTTACACTATATGTCATGTGTGTTACACAGTAACTAAATAACTGATGAACATGTGTTCATCGCCCTTTAACTTTTCCTAAAATGACTTGTAAAAAAAAAAAATCCAAAATGTGTAATTCAAATACACAATACACTGTGTAAGTAAGACATCTTTAGAGTTGCTGTAAGGTTTATTCTTTCACTTTGATGAGCTAGGCTAATGACGCCTATAGATTTTAAGTCTATAGGCTAAACGCGACTTATAAGACCTGAACCAGTGAATGTACAAAGGTGAAAACAGTATTGAACATCTTTCTCAGTCAGGGCAAGTCAGAAAAGAGATATTTGCCCAAAATGGAGTACTCCTTTAAAAAAAGGAAATCTGCAAAAATGCAACATAATTTCCAATGAAAACCGTGTTGCACATTTACAAACGGCTGACTACAACTACGAAATACATCACAAGCTTGCAAACTGTATTATATGCATTATGCCTTTAAACTTTAGATTGGAGTAAGATTGTTCATTTGTTAGAGATTGCAAATGATGTTTCCACCTCACAAATGTTCTAATAAAAACAAGTAATTTTGGCAGTTTCTTATTCCTATACAAAATCATTTACTTGGTGTGACATTGGATTGCAATTCAAGTCATCTTTGACAGATGTTCGATATCTCAGCTACGCTCAATTGTCACGCAGATTGAAAGATATGCCTGTTGTGAAGTGCTTACACAGTCTCATTCTGGTGTTTTTTTTGTTTTTGCTATTTTTGCTATTTCACATACACACACACACACCTGCAAATCAAATTCAATAAATAAGACTTACAATGTCGTAAGGCAGTGTTGACCATGCATTTGTCACAAAGAACAACAAATCCAAGAAACATACATGGTAACAATATGCACATTCATTAAGAGCAACAAAGTCGCCACTTTCCCTCTTTTTTTTTTTTTTTTTTCTTTTTTATAAAATCTTTTATGATCAGCTGAAGTTTTCAAGGTTTCCTGGGTGATCGCCTGGTCGACAGGGCTCATCACCACAACACTTGGCTCTGGGTTCTGTGGTGGGCGCCCAGTCCAACCAGCAGGCTGGACAGACAGCAACTGGACCCAGACACAGTGGGGCTTTTGCATTGCAGCGAAATTTCAAGTAAAAAACAAAAATAAAGGGGGGTAAAAACAACAACAAAAAAGTATGTGGTGAAAGACATCAACTTCATCTTCCACAGCAGCCAGCTACTCAGTACCTCAGGACAGTCCGGAGGTTTCCAGGTAACTCTGGAGTTTCCTCACTGTGCTTCTGTCCAAGGAGCACAGATCAAAGTCAAAAGTAGTGTTTGTGATGTGGAAGTGTCCAGTCTCTTCAATCAGGTTCACAATCTGGAAAACAGAAAGTCCAACGGGTAAGCACAAGGTGACAGTCACAGTGACTTGTTTTTTTCTCTGAAAGGAAACGCAAAGTGCTGAAGTATAAGACAGATAGGTGTCACACTGATTTACTAATACTGGTAAAAATCAGATCTGGTCCAGTCAGGTTTGTCTACCTATGATATAAAGGGAATGATACACTTTTACTGATTTTATCAATTACTACATAACCGATCAATACTATGTTAGCTGTCTTTGGGAAGCCTTTAGTCTGAACTTACATTTTTTATTTCTGGCATGAAATATGTGAAATATCAGAAAACCTAGGCTACTAGGAGTTTTAGTGCTAAAACATTGGTATCTACTCTGATGTTAAAGGAACCACAGTGCCCTCTGCTAAGTTGAAGCAAGCTTTCAACCATGATTTCAGACTGTGCCCTGGAGTCTCAGTGCCTCAGGCCTACTGAAACAGAAAAAAATTTGGCAGATATACAATACAGTGTAATAGTAATTAAAAACTAATTTGTGGGGAGCAGAGGGTTGTGAATGGTTTTTGCCACTCTGCAGAAGGAATGTGGAGTTTGTACTCTCATCCCCAACAGTGTACCGTGCCTGTTCATGTACGGTGGTAGAGGGTCAGCTCAGCTAGGGGGTGGGGTGGGAGTGTTATTAGTTCCAGACTCTCTCCCCCAGCGGTGAAAAGGAAGCTGGGGGTTGGGCGTCCTGGTGATTGTATGCGTCTTGATGTAGGCGCAGTGCTGGAAGAGGGACCTGACCTGATCCCATTCACACTACAAAGCTTCACTCTCCACGTGGAAAGAATTGCAGCCCATTGTCACGACAGAGCAAATTCAAGTCAGATGCTCAGCCGTCACCTCGCACCGACTTGATGCCGATGCCTCGTTTTTAGCTGAGTGGGTGATTCGCCCTGTTTCCTCATTTTCAACGCCATTCATGAGTTCTTTCAATGGACAACAACCACCAAAACTGATGTAATACACAACTGTCCCGAGACATGGCATCTGCATTAAGGGTTTCTCTATGATGCAAGATTGTTTTCCAATTTGTGCCCCCTACTCCCCCAATTCCCAAGTATGCAGGAGAGGCTGTGAGTTAATCATTTCCATCTCTTGTAACAGAGGAAGTGGAACCAGTTGGTGAACTCTGGTGGATTAGCTTGATTACTGTGCGAGCTAACGCTGTGCGTGGATGATGCTGTTTTGGATGGGATTTCATCTTTCCCTCAGAGCCAAACGTCTCGTTGGGAGAGCGAGGCAGAAGTTGGCAGCCGCTGCTGGGAAGATCCATTAATGCCGTTATATGATAGGCCTTGTGAATATAAGCAAGGAACACGCAATCTCTTAGGTGGAAAGAGGTTAACCAAATAATTCATTGTTTCCAGATGAGGCCCCAGATTACAGAGGATTCTGTAACAGATCGGAGCTTCTCATCAAATCTAACGCAACAATGTAGCTGACGAATAGCAGTGGCCTGCAGCGATTTTATCCTGAGATAAGTGAAAACAGGAAAAACACCAAATGCATCAACAATCCTATGCTTTTCTCTGGATGTTGAAACACTTCAGTATACATTTGCTGCTTCTCTAACAGGTAGAAATGATAAAACACAGACTTCAAACATAGCTTCAGAGCCTTAAGCTCAAATGAAAGACATACTGAAATTTCCACAAAGATAACCGAACACAGCCTAGTATGATACTTCTAGAGTTAAGTGTACATCTAACCACAACCGTACGCTCTCAGTATACACACAGTATATGATGAAATGAACCTACATAAATGAATAACTTAATTTAAATATAATTTAATTCCGTTTGCATTAATGAAATCAAATCTCACAAACTCAATTTTGTGCACCAAATGAAGTGCTGTTGTAGCATTTTGTGGATGAAATCAAAACAAGCTGTTTGCGTTCTTTGAGCGAGAAAAATGCACTTCAATGCAGGAAATTTATGGGGCTGCAACTGGGACCCCTGGTGCCTCTCTGGTGACTGTCAAAAGCCATTCTGGGGAATGTAGGAAATCCCTACCTGAAGTCAAAGTAGGTGAGGCAGGGTGAGGAGAAGTGGGCACACGAAAACAGTAAATTACAACTCCTTGTCACAAAATAACTTGAGGCATGCAGTGGCCATCACAGACTGATGATGTATAACAGTGTGAGAGGATACGGCAATGGGCAAGTACTAACCTGTTGTAGTATATGACCCTCTCTTAGTGTCATTAGTCTTCTGTGCAGCTCCACCAGCTCATCCAGGTAAGCCTAAGAAACACAGCAGCTATTGCTTTAACAGCTCATTTACATTTTTTTTGCCAGCACATGTGATGTGACAGGCTCCACTGAACTGAAACACTGAGCATGCAAATCTTTCACAAGTTAAAGCGACATACTAGATTCAGCTACTGTCAAAAACAAACACTTTTTATTTAACAAAGCAAAAAATGTGTACCTTGTCACAATCTATATTTTTGTTCTTGTCCTGCTTTGTCTGCTTGGTGGGGCTTTTCACTTCCAGTATCTGATAGAGCAGAATAAACATACTGTGTAAAAAGCTGTTTCCAGGACAGTGTAATTAGGGTTAGATGATACATGGCATCCCTATGTAAATTGTTGCTAATACTGTATGAATGTACATTACTGGATATTAACCAATAAATGTCATCCACCTTCAGTTACAGAGGTTCCTTGCTGCCCTCAGCTATTTCAAAACTGCCTGTAAAGGCTATATTTAAATTGTACTTTCTTTGTCGGTTTTATTTATTAATTTCTTATGCTTTTTGCAGATTAATTGTACATTTAAAAGGCCTAATACATCCAAGAGTATCCCATTAACTCCCGTGTCGTGCAAATGTGTTTATACATGGGTCCCCTGTGATGCGTGGATTCATTTTGCCAACACATGCACAAAATACATCATCTTATTAATGCATAATATACATAATAATAATACATACCTGGTTATTACTGGTCTTTATTAGCGGCGGAGCTTCGTTGCGGGAGGGGGGCGAGGGAGAGGAGCTGTTCTCACTCTCGCTGCCATCACTCAGACTGACCCTACGTAGCCGGATACAGGATGAAAACACGAGTTACACGGCATATCAAAAAAAGAAAGAAGGTACTCTTTCTGGGGCTTTATTAAGGTTATTTTTTTCTTCTGTCAAAATCCAAACTCAGCACTTTCTGCTGCACAGAATTACAGATTCCAGATTCCAGCACAGCACTTCATCCTTATAGTGTCAAGAGTAGTAGTAGTAGTGGAAGTTGTTGGCGGTCATGCCATACTGTAAGAGTACTGTAGGAATACTGGAGCTTTTGCTTTGCGGCCACAGGGTAACAGTATGCTGTCTGAAAACATTTGGAATGTGGTGGTGGTCAGTAGTACTGCTGTACTTTAATAATGCTCTAACGCTGCAGTACATACTTTATCAATATAAAGAAACAAAGTACTAAACAAACATCTGGCACTTGTGGTTCCAGATGTGGTCATGCTGATGGTCATGTTGAGTGCATTGATTTCCATGTGAATTGAGATTTTTCAAACACTGTAATTTCACAAAACCTAAAAACTCATGCGGAACAATATCAAACGTTTCGCAGTAACCACACAGTATCTTGGTATTATGCTTATTTTTACATATTTCTTTGGTAGATTTTCATATTGTACACATTTTTCAGTTGTTTTATACATTCAGTATGTTTTGTTTTTGCCGATTTTGCACAACCCTATAGTGCCGCAATACTTCTTTTCATATTTTACAGGGTTCCCACTTCACGTCCAATGTAAAATTCCCTGACTTTTTCAAGACTTTCCAGAATAAAATGTATGACCTGTATAAACTTAACATGTCTTTTTGTCTTTCCTTGACCAAAATTTTGAATCCACTTAAGATTCAGAGGTCTTATTAAAGTTTATTATTCTGTAGGGGAAGTGAACACAACATGAACAAAATGGAAAATAAATGGTTTTAAATAATTTTTCAAATTGAGGCTGACAAAATTCCACGATATTCCGTTACTTGCCTTGTTGTACCAAGAATTTACAAAAGTCCATGATGTTCCAGTAATTCCATGTCCTGTGAGAACCCCTTTTTTCTTGTTTTGCTTGGTACTTCTACCCCTCAATTGCTAGGTTCTGCTGCAGCAACAACCCAAATGTCTCCATTATTAAAGAGTAACTAAACCACGAACCCCTCTAATGGTGAAAAGCAGGGTCTTTGGTGGCAGGTGATGTCACCACCCGTTGTAGTCCATGGGTGGTGACATCACCTGCCACGAAATGCCAGGCACCTTACTTTTCACCATTAGAGGTAAGGCTTCACACAAATTTGAATTTGGGGTTTAGTTACTCTTTAATGTTTCATCTTATCTGGTTTTCTGGCACAGAAATGTTTGAGTTGCTGTGCTCTATAACCGCTCCCTTGTGACCATGTACTGACCTCCGCTGGTGGTGTGTTAGATGTGTGTGCGCTGGTCGCTCTATGTCCGAATCCATGTCGTTATCCTCTTCATCATCTGAATCCTCTTCGTTCTCGTCTGAGTGCAAATCCTGAATAATCGACTGCAGTGGACCGAGCACTGTGTGTGTGCATCAGAGAGAGAGAGGACATTGCAGGGTGGGGGCATAAAAAAACAAAACTTAGTTTTGCGTCAAACAGAATCACACACATCATGCACAAAGCAGCTGATCATGCTGTGCAGTGGGAGAAGCGGAGAAATGGTCCAGAGGAAACTTGGGACTGGACCCAAAGGATCTCATGCTGCAGCACACAGGTTAGAAAAGGCTGCTGGTTTCATCCCAGTAAGGCTGGGGACAAATTTCAAAAAAGATCAGAGCTCACACTATGTTTACAACTGGCATTTGCAAAGTTTTTCATCTTGCATGGCCAAGGAACACACTCACTGACTAGTTTATTTTGGCTAACACTCTCAAACTAGTTGAATTTCGGGCACACATACAGAACAGTTGGATTTTGACAACACGCACTTAGGGAAAACACACTTTCTGGCTGGTTGGATGGATGTGGGAAACGCATTCTGGCCTAACAGTTGGATTTAGGGAACATACACTTGGGGAACAGAGGTGCCACTTTAATTCAGGAACTTCCTTGCCGGCCAGTTTGATCTGGGGAATGCCAAGCAGTTGGATTTAGCGAAAACACACTTTCCGCTTGGATTCGGGGAACATGCTCACTGGCCAGATGTATTTGGGGAATACACTTGCTGACCAGTTGGATTTTGGGAGTGCATATGTTAGAGAACCGTTTGGATTTGGGGAACAAATCTCAAGAACCTGTAAAATGAGTGATGTCTTGAAATGCAAATGTGTGCTTTGTTCAAGGAAAAGTCAGCAAGATATATTTTCCTGCCACAAAAACATTACATGTAGGAGATGTGATTTAGAAATTCTCATAGAAATGGCGGAAAGTATGGTGGTTGTGGCCGGGGTGGATGGGCATGCACATTTGCCTTCACTCCAACCACATGGGTTCAAATCAAACCAAGTTTTCTTATTTAAACTAAACTTAATGGTTTATTTGCTTAACATTTACTATTAATCAAAAGAATACTCCAACATTTTGGGCAAATACCATTCTTCCGACTTACCCAGACTGAGGCGAGATAGTCAATATCATTTTCACCTCTGTACGTCCACTGGTTCAGTTCCTATGGTTAGCATTTCACGTTAGCTCAGAATAAAGACTTGAAGTCAACAGGAGTCATTAGCCTAGTGAAAAAATAAACCTTACAGCAACTCTTATTTACAACTATAATGGTAGGAATTATGACTGCTGAACATATGTGTTCATCTGTGTGTACATTGTATAAATAAGACAGCTTCAGAATTGCTGTAAGGTTTATTTTTTTCACTTTGATGGACCTAGGCTAATGACTCCTGTGGACTTCAAGTCTTTATGCTAAGCTAACACAAAATGCTACCCACTGGAACCAAAGCAGCGGCCGTACAGAGGTGAAGGTCTGGGTAAGCCCATAAAAGCGTATCTTGCCAAAACAGAGTATTCCTTTAAGCTTTTTACATGATGAACAGGTGAAAATTTTGTCTAATGTATGCTACTGTCACACCAAAGCATGGTATTGTCATGTAATCCAATTTGCAGTGGAGGAAAGTAAACCTCATATAATTTGTGTCTAGAACATGTAAACTGAACAGAGTTTGTGTTCACTTCTCAAAGACCAGTTGAAAAATCAAAACAAACGATAGTCTGGCTGGATGACACACACACACACACACACACACACACACACACACACATCTAAACGTTGTTCAGTGTGTCCTCAGACCTTGAGATAAGAAGGAACACCAGTAAGTATTCTCAGCAGCAGTGATGGGATCTCTAAGGTGGTGACCGAAGGGTAACTTGTATCACATCCAAGATACAATACGAACCGCTGCTGACGTGACCACAAGCAGGGAGATGCATGGATTTTCATGCAAATAAGACAAGAAGTTGAATTATATTCTCCATGCAGATGTGGCCTGGGTGAGGACTGGGGCATGGCCAGCAGGCATGAATGAGGCATCAGATCAAAAGCATCACTGGTCTCTGTGTAACCATTTACCTGTATGGGTGGTGGCAGGAATAGCCACCCTTTTCCTGATGACGAAGTCCACCACTGCATCCACATAAAATAAAATGCAAACACACAAGCAGAGGTCACCCTCAAGGCAAGAAGCTCTCCTATGACCAAGGCATCAGGGCTGGGTTTCCCAAAAGCGTCCTAAGAATTTTGTTTTTTGCATGTAATTATTAAGAGAAATTACCATACAAACATTGCAAAATCTAGCCATGACTATTGTTAAATAACTGACAATTATTTAACAATTTTTAATTTGGACTGATCGACTGATCTCACAAAAAGCTTGATACATGTAGTACACTGCCCCCCTCGACTCTAGGTCATTTAGCTTTGCCTGTGGCCACATTTTACTCATATTTCTGCTGTAATTAGTGAGAAGCAAGCAATGCATTCTCAATTTATCTGGCTCTTAGACTTTCTAAAGGCTTAGTTGCTCTCTGCTGCAATTATCTTTTAACACTAAGATAATCTCTGTTATAAACCCAGTCAATGTTACGGAGTTGATCTGGCATGAAAATGCTTCTGGAAAACGGAGCCCTGATTCAGGATTGTGGTGCCTCGGATTTAACACAAACATGAATATAAAAGTTTTATTTCATTTTTTTTTATTTTTAGTTTAGTTTAGTTTTAGTTTTTGTTCTGATGGCATCCCTGCAGATTACTTTTGAGGAGGCTAAGAGAAACAGTTTCCAGTTCCTGCATTCAAATCTTTAATCATAATCAAGAGGTTTCAGCCCCTCTGAATGTGTTAAGGCACCGTTAAGCATGTTAAGTAAGTATGGATTTCCGTTTCTTTTCCCCATATAGGAACAATAAAAGTCAAATAATAGATGGACGACAAAGTTTTGTCATTTTCAATAGTACATCAGGCTACAGCGGCATTTATGCTGCCAAACACTGGACCATTACAGAGATAAGGTATAAAATGTGTATGTGTCTGTGTGTGTGTACACGCCGATAAATTACCTTGCCGTTTGTGATGTGTGGGGGCGAAGCCTGAACTGGAGCTGGAACTGGCTGGACTGGGCTGTTCTGACTAGGACGAAGAAGAAAGACAAACAGGGAGGAAGAGAGAGAAAACAGATGAAACAACCAACCAAAAGGTTCAACCAACATGGTTTTTGAGGGCCAATATCAGTAATTAAGGATTAAAGTTGCCACTCACCAATCATGTAGATATTTGATATCTGAAAATTTGACCATTTTTATGGCAAAAATCCAAAATTACAAAACAGTGCCCAGTGTTTCCAATCTTGAATTTTCATTCTTGTCAGGGTGGGACAACCTTAGAGACATAATTTAGATGTTATGGTACTAATATTCTTTATTGATACCCAGGATGATAATAGAAACAACTGTTTTTGTCATTTGAATCATTTCAGGTTAAGGGTGTCCCACATACAGCCGTGTTGTAGGCCTACTGATCTACAATAAACATATAAACAAACTACATTATATCCACTGATTGCCCTACATCCAAGCAGTGGCGTGCATTAGCCCATTTTTTCATGGTTGACTGTTCAGTGCAATTCAAATTTGACGAAGTGAAATCATTGCTTAAGTACCACCTACAGTAACAAAGGCTTAAAGTAGAAAATGAAACAATCTCTGCAAAGTAAAGGAGGTTACGAGCATAGATATATCACAATGTGCAGGATCAATTCTAAATTTAACAAAAAACAAAAACAAAAAACAAAACAAGTGATATTTTGAGTTTTTCACCCAGACAGCTTCTGAAGCCATCCTTACAGGTGGCAGCCTCCCACCTCCAGCCAACACATCCAGCCAGAGCTACTCTACTCTTGGCTTCAAACAAAAAGCCTGGTTACATCTCAACTGAAGAGCCAGGCTTTGCTTTACGGCTTGGGCCTCTGGTCTAAATGTAGTTTCTCATAAATCATTGAGCCTAATGATGTGCCACACACATGGCTCTCCCATTAACCAGGCTAAACTGCAACCACAGACAAACATGACATTGAAGTGAGCTGACTGCATTTAACGGGATCTGCAGAAGTTCAACATCATTATTCATTGCACTGTACAAGGATCTCAAATTTGAAAAAATGCTACTACGCAATGAAACATTGGGGGGTATTAGGCCTGTATTATTTGTGGTAGTGGCTGTATATTAGTAAGGCTTCATACCTTAGAGGAGAACATGATAGCTATATTCTAAAAGCGGAAGAATATTAGTGTCAAGAGAAGGGATCATTTGCAACCATGGAAGAAGCTGCCTTAGATCCAGTAATCAGAGAACACGTTACAATTTTCTGGCCAGGCTGGCAAGAACAATAGTATTCTCAATCACATGCACATAACCACACAGTCTCATGGCTATTTTTCCGTCAAACAGTACTGTTAAACTGAGTAAGAGCACGCAACAGATCACAGCAATTGTGGCATAGCAGACAAGCTAACACCTCACATGTTAAAGCACCACAGGATGTGAAACGAAGGTCTCCAGGCACTCAAGAACAGGGGGAAAACCTTTAGTAAATTTAGTTAATCCTGTTTGGAGGCTAGCCCAAAAAGAAAATTTGAGGAAGACATTAAAGTTAATTGGAATTAATTTGTTTACATTCCTCTCTGATGAACCTAAAAAGGGACCGACTCCGACCAAGTCCGAGGAATACCCGACTCCTGGAACAGTTCAGCTCTTTGGTCAAGGCACAAAGCAGCGATTTATGAGCCTAGTGGGAAATGTTTCCCAAAAGATAAGGCTAATGGCCAGTCTTCTTTATACACTGACTGTAAAGAAACCAGAGATTGTTGAGGGAAAAAAAATAGATGAAAGATTTAACTTGTTCCTCAAGGTGGCAAATGTATTTGCAATTGTAATAAGGCTTTACAGGTGATGGATCTCTGTCTGATATAGACAGACTTGTGTTGCTGCTGTATTGAATTCTGAGGTGCAGACAGGACATGTATTTCTTTCTATGGCAATGATGGCGGCAGCAAAACACTTAACACCAGTAGCGTATTACACAACCAAATGCTGCAGGATGGCTCAGATTTGCCAAACTCTTGAATCTCATCTTGCATCAAAATGATGCCACACTTCAGGATGAGGCAATGAAGCGAGTTTGAACATTATAAGACTCAACGACAAGGGACAGCAGAGTCTCAGGTGAGCCTGATTTTGAATGGGAATTGATGAGACATTGAAGAGTCTCAAAGGTCTGATCTCGCGGGAATACAATACTCAAGATGGAATGCCAAATGGGTCATTAACGCAGACGTTTGTGCGTTAGCGACCAATATAGACAACGATAATAATGGATCAACTGGCTGCAATTTTGACACTTTTCGTAATAAATTTGCACCCACTCAATCTGTATGCTCCTCTGCTTTGCAGTAAATAATACGATAACATATCCTTCCTGCAAACTAAGGCCAAGTCCACACAAACCGGGAGAAATCTGAAAATACATATTTATTTCTCTGTTTTGCCCTTCCGTTCACACTAAAATGGCGTCTTCATCCACAAAAAACAGAGCTTTTTGAAAATGCTCTCCCAAGTGGATACATTTAAAAACACCGGGGTTGGCGTTGTAGTGTGGACAGTGGAAACACGGAAAACAGAGAATTTCATGACGTTTATCATGCACAGACCTCACATTGAAACAAGTGTGTGTGTGTGTGTGTCTCAACAGGGAGGGAAAGATACGGTAGAGACCACTACAATGATCATAGAAACAATAACAGTTTTTTTCTGATCAATGTGAAATTGTGGTGATAACAATTAAATTATGGTGGCCACAGTTCAATACATTGATAAGAAACCCAACCAAGTCCGACTCCTGTGTTGATATTTTAAAGCTATGACATTGCTGACTTCATGTACACTAAAGTGATAATGGATGTAGATGGCGAGGTGATGTTGAGATAACTTGTAAATGTATATTTGTGATGTTGCTGCCTTATATTTAGGCTACTGCACATGTCTATTCAGTGAATACAAGCGTTTTCTGCATTTTGGTGTGGATAGGCAACTTTTCAAAAATGTTTTGAAAATGGTAGTTTTCAACAATTAAAACAATGTGACATGAAAACGCGTTTTCAGATTTCTCCATATTAGTGTGGACATGGCCTAATTGGCCAATGTTAGAATTCTGCTCATGATGCCCTCTCACACTACGAAGAGCAATGATAGAAATATCATGTCAGACAATAACTCAGATGGTCCCAGATTGCATAGAGAGATCGACTTGCTGACCTTCTAACACTATGCACGCAATGACACATCGTTTTCACTTCAATCTTGGCAATTTGTCTGGGATGCCTAAATTGGCTGTGATATCATATGGTGTGCACCTGGCATAAGACATGTGAATTACTAAGCAGAACTACAGTTAGACTAATACTTTTAGGTGGCTATAGTCTTGTGCTTTTTTTTTAAATTTTGCAAGTGATGGTGTGTGATAGCTTTATAGCCTCTGTAATATTTATTACTATGAATATGGCCTGAGAGCTGTGCTACACCAACAGTTTTTTCCTCCTCCAAAAGCTTAAGCGTAAAGAGCAGACACAGCCCGTATGCATGTAGTCCAGCTGCATTCCTCTAGTTCTCAACTACATCACGAGTCACAATTTTGCTTTGGTCAGCAAAATGTACCATCACAATGAATAGGAGAACTGCAGCAACTTCAACTGTAAACAAGAGAGGGATGGAGTGATTTTGGGGGGGAATAACTACTTTTACCAGAATTGTGATGTTAGTTTGTGAACCAGCTGCTGACAGGCGGTGGTCTGCAAACTGCAGAAGACGAGTGACAACTTGGCTCATCCTATGAGCCAAGTTCAAATCACTGTCAAAAGTCATCTATATGGTGAGGCTGCTGGAAGTTTGCAAACATCTTCACAACATTTTGGTCAGACAAGTATTTCCTCAGCTGAATCAGATTCAGCTGTTCAATATGACATTTTTTTATAATATAGTCATTCTGGCAATTGGAAAATGCACTGCAAGTTTCAATGTTGATTGGCCTTATTAATAATAATCAAAGCAATTAGAATTTCAATTACTGTGCAGCTTTGTTGGAATAATGAGATAGCACAGAGACAGCAGTTATGTTTGGTTTAATGAAACTCTAATAACTAACTTTGCATACTGTCTCAAATAAACACATTAGCTGGGCCTAGATGAAAGGTCGTAAGATTACTGAAATTTGTTTACTTTACTTTACTTTAACTTTTATCGTCCCCTGAGGGAAATTTGCTTTGCAGACGGGTAAAAAACATAAAAACATGGGAACACAATCACAATCACGACCACTGACAAGGGCAAGCAACAACAAACCACGAAGGACAACTGAAGGCAGGACCGTCAATGCACATCACAAATATTCACTTTTTAAAATTCAAATTTAGTTGTGTGATGGCTTGAGTTACAAATGAGTTTTTCATCCTGTTGGATTTAGCCTTTGGCACTCTAAATCTCCTGCCTGATGGTAGGAGCTCAAACTCAATATGGAGAGGATGATCAGGACACTGTATGATGTCCTGAGCCTTAGAATTTACCCTCCTACAAAAGGTTGTTGACAGATCGGGTAATGTGACACCTATAATTTTACTTGCGACTTTGACAATGTGTTCTAACCTTTTTTTATCTGCCAATGAGAGGCTGCCGAACCAGGTGATGATGGCAAAGGTCAGGACAGATTCAACCATGGAGTGGTAAAACATTACCATTAGTTTGCTGCACACCCCGAACCGGTTAAGCATCCGGAGGAAGTGCAGTCGCTGCTGTGATTTTTTGCACACAGCATCAATGTTTTCATTAAAAGACAGCTTACTGTCTACGACAACACCAAGGTACTTAAAACTGGTGACGCGCTCCACTGTCTCCCCCTTAATCACAGTTAAAAGCGGTGGGTTTGATTTCCTTCTAAAATCTATACACATGTCCTTGGTTTTTGTCACATTTAAGTTTAAGGATGAGTCGTCGCACCAGTGAATAAAATCATCCACCACTGGCCCCGGGGCTGTGTCCTCTCCCTGTAACAAGCTCGTTTTGGTTGAGATATGGCTCTCTGGACCTAACTGCTGACCGATTCGGTGACATGTAGCCAGGCCTCCATTTCCCCGCAGGGACTCAAACTTCTAAGTTAACTGCAGAGGTTTACAATAGATAATTCAAAACATTGACTTTCAGGTGCAGCCATAAATTTGTATTAGTATTACCCTAGATTTCAATGGAGTTTAGAGTCCCATCATTGTCTAAATGACATTTCAGAGGTGTTCCACCTAAAAAAGCGATATTGAATTGATAAAAACATTTTCTCAGAAGGTTTTCTCTCATAGAAACATTCTTGTCCAATCCAAGCCCTAAGAGGAAATGTGGCAAAGGGTGTTTGGTCTCAAATGACTTTAGTGAAGGTCACTGGAAACAAACTGATAAAACGTTCATATAGACTGGGGGTCTCCAGCCCTGAGCAGCCACTTCCCTGCACAGACACCTCTCGCCATCACCTCTCCTTCTCCATAAAACTACCATAACTGCATTTGAAATCGTCCTTAAGGTGATGTGTTTAAGAGCAATGTCTGCGGTGGAAAGAAATGCTACCATGGCTGTTTCCTTTCTGTTTCTCTGTCCTGGAGGCTTTTACAGCCTAATTGTCTGACATCAAATGCTTGGTCAGAGCCCTTCGGCTGTAAATCACAGTGTCCCAGTGTTCAGCTGACCAGCTCAGACATAAAACTGGACCAGACAACAGAAAATAGCAGCACTTGGAGTCAAACATTTAAATCTATTTATTTAGAAAAAGAGAACGAATACAGAAGATGACAGACAAAATAGGGACATAAGATATAAGTTAAAGAAATTGTGACAGTCACAAAAGACAAATTAACTTTTTGTGGAGGTAGTGTAAGATTTTGAATTTGCTGTAGCTTTTGTTTTGTATGTTTTTTTCTTTTTTTGTTTTTCAGAAGACATCATTTTGATTAATAGAAGTTTGTCCATGTATAGTTATGCGTATTGGAAGGATTTAAAATGTATAGAAACTGATACGAGTGAGAAGACAAGGAAAGAAAGAGCGAGGCTGCAAGAAATTAGCCAAATATGAAAGATGAAGAAAAAAAGGTTGAGAAACAACTGGGACTTTTTGAGCTATTACCTATGCTTGGGAAAAAAAATTGTGATAGAAAAATGTGAAAAGTCACTACCCATTGGTGTTAAAGTAATTTCGGAGCACTTGGGTATAAAATAATTATCAAATAACAGCTTAGGAACAACATAGCTCAGTGTTACTCGCAATCATGACCCTTGCAGACATCAAGTTGAGTTTTTTCAAGCATTGTTTTGAAGCAGTGCGTTTGCTATGCAATTTGTCTGACGTGATGAATGTGCAGGGGCAAAAATTAAAACATTCCAGTCACACAAATATAATGAAAGGGCTCAGTCAAGGCCTAACAAAGTCAAAGATTTGCTGTTTAGTGAAGTGACTTTGTAAGGATGAGGACCAATTTACAGGTTGGTTTCATTTAGGGTTGATGTGGAAACTAAGGAAACTATTTGTGGAATTACAATAAGTCTTGTTTGGACTGTGACTAAATATCATTCTGCTGTTTTCAAATTTTGAGGACACTTTTGCCAATCTTGTTTCACACAACAGAACACACAGAGGGAAGAATATAATTAGTCATGATGTAGTTGACCAGTTAGTAGCTTTTAGCCTGGTAATAAAGTCACACAAAAGCTTATGACTGTTTTTTAAAACAATCACAAATATGTAGATGGACATTTCATGTCTATCTTTCAGTTGGCCCTGACTACATGAAAACTCGGAATTCAGCAGTTTAAATTTGCTTTGAACTTTACTCTGTCCTCTCTAAATGTCTGCCTGATGTTTGCATATAATACAATGCTGGGCAACATTGTCAAAAGCTACCAGTTTGCCTGTTAAATACAACCCCTGCTGTCCTGCCTGACAGTACAGTGCTAATGCGACATGAAATGATCCGCAGAGAGTCATCACTGCATTAGTAAATAAAACTGAACATTTGCCCACTGAGCTACAGTTATTTATTTAGCTGCTTTCCCTGGGGGCTTTTAGTAATCTGAGCAGATCTGAATATCCACATCTTGTCTAATGCCAGACTCTTCCTAGTCAATTCAAGTGTATTCAGAGCTACCACGCTTTGTTACAGCGACACTGAATGTCACTGCACTGAGATTTAAATAGAAACATCAAACATGGAGACTTTCCAAACATCTCGGAAGTTCATAATTTATACATTTTTATATATTCAACACAGTCTCTGATATCTAGCAACATCTGTACAAGGGAAATTATAAATGCAAACAAATCCACCTTGTTTACACTGGAAGCTCCGTTGTTCATCTTTAAATAACAAGCTATTAATATTAAATAACAATTTAAGTAAACCAATCAACCTTAAATGTCCATTAAATATATCTCTTTAAGAAAGGTTCTTCAGTGCTCTTACCTAACTATTACAATTATGGTAACCTCTTAACATAACCTCAGTGATCAAACTAAAGAATTTTACCAGTTCAATAATGATAACACAGTCACCCTTTAAGTGCCTTGTTATCAGAATTTAGTTTTTGGGCAACATAGATGTAATATAAAGTTGCTATATAGCGATATTGGGTGAATGTGTTATTTTCCAAGGTTTAGCTTTACAGAAAACGTGGAAACATTTAACATTATTTCAAAGGTGAAAGGGTGAAAAGTGCAGCATTTCCTAGCAGACAGATCAAACAATTCCTGGTTAGTGCTGGAAATACTTACTAGAGGAAAGTGTGTGCTACCTTTATGAGTTGATCACTCATTCATGAGCAATGCCCAGAGGTTCAGTTTTGTTTCATGCTCACTATCCCTCCAAGAAGCTCTTCAACTTCAGGGTGTTCAGTAAGTCAGAAACAGAAACAGAGTGTTGTCACAAAAAAAAACCCCCAAAAAAAACCAAACACTGTTAACCACTATGAGCTTAGAGCTTACTTTTGCCAGCTTTGCTTTTGAACTTCCCTCAAAAAAATGCTATAATTACAGCTTGCTTCATGTTTACCAGCTTACTTAAGCTATGTCTTGGATTTAACACAGTTGGTGGACAAATCTTTGTGTGTCCAGTGGATTGTGTGTTGAGTCAATTGTGTGCTGACAGAACTTACAAAAAAGTTGTTGCCCTGATTGATACAAATCCTAATGAAACTGCTCTGGCTTGAATGTTTCTAAGCTCTTCAGAAGTTGCTTTATTGTTTGCTGCTCGTTTTGACAGGTTTCTCTCTGAAGGATTTCTGTCAAGAAGAGAAACTGATGATCTGTATCTGAAACTTCATCTCTATTTAAATTATGATGACTTCACTTGGTGTTTTATTCTGTGCTTTTCTGTGTTGAATATGTGAAATTTGCTTAAATTTGTTTGGCTCTGGTATCACAGTAGTAATGAATTTTTAGATAGGACTATTGGTCGCAAAAGACAAAATTCCTTTCTGCCATGCTGTACTGAGCAACAATAGCACCTAAGTGTAATAAATCTCCCTTGTTAACCCATACTACAATGCTTCAGGCTGAGGACAATGGGAATTCCATTCAATTTCCAGAGGCGTGTGAGCCGTCACAAATCAGGGGCGAGATAATCGCATCTCTTACGAAGGGGATATAGCCACTTCACCTGCAGCCAAGACAGCTAGTGAGAGTCCCCCCTCCCCCCCTAAGGCTCTGCATCCTTGTTGCAATTTATGAGCTTTTCCCAGATCTAATTGCCCAGTTTTAAGTGGAGGGGAGAGTTTGAGATGACTTGATATCAAACTGATTACAGCGTGTCACTGTAGAAGGAAAATAATGATAGAACAAATGCTAATTTCTGCACTGATTTGATCTTTAGAGCTAAAGGAATTTTCCGTTTTACCATAGATTACGATTATACACTGGTTGGGATTTCTGACAAAGTGCCATAACAAAAGAGTGGATTGTAAAGCCTGCTAGGATTTTGGTAAATAACAGAGTCAAAGGAAGCTGCTGCAGAATAAAAAAAAAAGTGCGGTGAGAAGAGGGGTGTGAAAAATTCGCCGACGAAATGTGAGAGAAAAAGAGGATGGAGGACAAAAGGTAGGGTAACTTCAATGGCCGTCACCTCCAGCCAACTAACAACACACAGCTGGTCTATTGGTTTATGGGACAGCTTCTTTAGAGTGCCATAAATCTCACCACCACTCTGTTTTGGGGCTTTTGTCCTGCTTCACTCAAAGCCACCAAAGCAATCCTCTTCAAGAACGATAAACAGTCTTTAGTAGTAGTTTGCTCGCATCAATTTAGTCTCTTCTCTTCACTCCGGCACAGTTGAGACAGCCAAAAAGACAAAATGCCAAGAGACTTGGCTGACCAAAAGTTTTCAGTTTGCTTTCCTGATTCAGCAGGGGCTGAACAAACAACAGAATTTTAATGTGAATTAAGGAGCTTTCAGTTGGACATTGTAGGTCAATTCAAACAAAGGCAACTAATTTAGACAGAAATGCTGTAGGCGCGTAAACACACATGTACCCTTAATTTACCAGCCCTTGGTCACATTGTTAAAGTGAAGCAGTTTCTACAGCAAGGTGGCAAACGTCAAACTGTTCACACTCATCTCTATTGGGTCAGTAACAGAAATGTTACTGCAATGTTGAACATAAAACCTTCATATATATTGAAATTGAACCCCAACTAGAATGCATGCCCCTGTGTTCCAGTGGATTTCTAATACATTAGGGGTTAAGTTTAAAGTAGCTTGCGCAGGTGACAAATCACTCAGCCTGTGCCCTCATCCTTACGTTAAAACACCCAGCCTCCTCGGAACATGGTTCTCATGTGAACACTCCAGCCTGCTTTCCTTTCGTGTCATCACCTACTCCACATTTCCTCCCCTCTGCTGTTTCTGGCCCAGCGCTCAGTGGAAACACCTGAGATCAAACAAGCAGTCACATGAGAAGTGTGAGCGGTGCTATGGGGCTGGCCGAGCCTCGGCCACCGGGGTTGCTAGCCTGGGGAGAATGAAGCACCTGGCATTCGTCTCCACTT